>QNGE01002995.1:0-96838 GCA_008508345.1 Paragonimus westermani | reverse complement strand
AACAGACTGATGTGCCAGACAAAACAGACCAACGTGATTAAGGTAGACACTTTTGACAAAAACAGATCGATTGGTATTATGATTGCAAGACAGACTTCTCAAATTCCACAAAATGAGCTGTCATTACTCCCGATTCTTGACTTGAATAACTTATCACGTCATATTCTAGCCCACTGGCTCTTTAAANCTTTAAATTACTAGAATCAGACAGAACAACAGCACTTCCATTTGGTCTGGATGACTTGTCTAGTTTTGTGAATTTTGTTGGTTTGCTCAACACTAAGAATAACCGGAGGTTTTAAATAAATGTCACGTCGCTATTCACAAACGCTCCTATCAAAGACATCGTGAAATAATTATGTAACCACAGTGAACAAGATCAAATTAACGTTGACATTCCAGATGAAAAATTAAAGGAATTATTGTTGCTTCTCATATACAATCTTCGGTTTCATCCCAATGACGATATATAAGAACAAGAAGATGGGATAGATATAAGGCCCTCATCCGGTCTTTTATTCTCAGAGATACACATAGTCAGAGTAGTACTCAGTTGGTTAAGACCTGCAAACTCCGAATTTGCTTTTCATAAAATCTACACAGATGAAAACTTCCAAGTGATCGGAGACAAACGATACACAGAGTCTTCTACTAGAAGTCAGTCGTGAGCACTCGGGCGCACAGTTCATTCAAAGATATATAAAACAACGCACCTTAAAAAGAATTGATCCATCCGAAGGTCCATTCATAAAAGTAAGACATGGACGGGATAGTACACTCATTTTCTGGGCTTCCTTTTTATTAGGGTAAATGTAAACCGGTAGAGCCAAAATGATATGAGTACCAGACACAATAGACAACGGATTGCAACCGGTAGAGCCAAAATGATATGAGTACCAGACACAATAGACAACGGATTGCAACAAATCCGAAAGATAATGAACCAGAAGTGATGTTCTTCGAGATTTCTAGACAAGAATGTAAGATTGCAAAACACTCAGCCTGTGGTGGAAGAAATAGTGAAAGAACCCATTTTTGACGCTTTGGTATCTAAAGCCGAATAAACTGATTATTTGCAAGTTTTCAGATGCACTGACCAAGAACTACCAGGCCCCGCGTGGATGTACGTTCCTGTCAACGGCATGCCAGTAAATGTGTGCCAAAGTACTCTCCGTCATTCCGTTTCTATCCTCTTACTTGCTGCTCTCATCCAGGATAGGTTGGAGAACTTACTCCGCAACTATTGCAAGAGATCCTTGAGCGTCTTTCGAAATGTTTTTGAGGTGGTGTGAAGAAATCCATATCATGTGTAATCGAATCAAGCTCAATCAACAAGGGTCACAAAATCAAGGTAGACGAAGCTATCAGAACTACTTACAATGTTCAGCGTCCAGTCCTGAACTGTTAGGGCTAGGCTGTGATAAACAATGGAATCTATCAAAACCACATCCTGTAAGCTCCAGCATTGTGCTCAAAAGAAACCCGTATAGGTCTTGCACTTCTCAAGGTCACATATACGCAAACCCTCAAAACCCCATTCACACAATATCCCGATTTACACTTTATTGCACGCCAGTCACGTTTGTCACAACAACACAGCATACTCACAAACACCAGCACACAAAGCATCGCCTGGTTAGACTACCGCCCAAGTAGTTACCATTCCTGTTACTGTTCTGCACAATCCTACTTTAATTTTACAAATAAATCCAACGAATCCCTTGTAGTTTTATGTACTTGGTGGGAATGACCGGAAAACTGTCTGCAGCCTTGGCTTTCTCTGAACTTTAATCCTCCGTCAAATATAATGCTTAGTAGCAAAATGGCATTTTATTCACCTTTCTAGATGTATGTGTTTCTGTGTTTGAAGATATACGCACTAGCTTCCGATAAGTTAAGTTTGGAAAATTACTAGGCAACTGTTCACTCATTACATTGACACCTGCGTTTTCAGTGACCTTCTCAGCTGAGAACCATCCAGTAATGTGTTCGAAGTGTGAATACCGCATTTCTGTCCATTATATGTGTGGTGTTTTCTCTCTACTTGGCTGTTCTGTATAACAATTTGAGGCAGGATTAGCTAGTAATACGCCGTCGACTGTTTCAGCTCTTTTCAGTCCCTGGTTACCTCCCCTCCATACATTCACACATCGTTATTGACTAGGCTTGTTCACTTCTCGCACTGAGAGTCGCATTCTGGGCAACAGAGATAAATTTGCAATGATAGAATGTCGGTTAGTGACCTTGCACATAAATCACTAGGTAATTCCTGTTCAGAAAAACCATGGTTAAAAAATTCGGTCAGCATCTGCCATTGAACGGACGTCGTTCACCGAACTGCCGGAAGAAGCAACGGGTTGGTACGCTGAGCACAAATTTTGTTCTCGCTAGGGCCCGTTACTACTGAACATGTTTGTCACAGTCGGCGTTTGGACAATGACCATACTTTTAAAAGACAACTATTTTGACCACTGTGCCACTGGCTTCACAGTAAGCATGATCGATTTATCGTATGCCAAAGTCTGGCTACTTTTGTGTGAGTAACGTTTGGGTTACCCCGCTGCCACAGGTAGGGACACAGTAAAGGTTGCCTCATAATGGCCCTATTTCAGAGAACTGCGGTGGAACTTACCTCAAACTATGTGTTTTTAATACTTTTGGAAAACGTCAAAAATTAGACAAAATAATCCGAACGTCATAGCTTCTTATAGTTACCGGGGGGTCACCCATTGCAAACATATGAGCAAGCATATGAACACAGACACAACTAGGTGGCATCCATTTTGTTGAAATTAAAATGTTGATTTCATTGTCTTCACTGCTTAACACTTTTCTGTGAATATCATGCTTAGACTTCAACCACTCTAGTGAACTGTATGATGACTTGCAGTCTTTCGTTCGTAGGTTAGGTGTGAATCGTTTCCAAACTAGGCCATACCCAGAAAACCTCATCGTTAACGAAGTTTACAGATGTCTTCGAGAAGTGCAGAATTTCACCAGTCAATATGCGCTTTTTTACTGTGAAGTAAATAGTGTAGAAATCGAACCACCAGGTATGTTGCTATCAGGCATATAGGGTGCTTCTAAGCTACCGTGTTGGGCATAGGTTGAACCAACTTAATGGATCTATTCAGTCTGCTACATTCATATCATGAATGAGCCAACTAACCAATCACACCCAGTCTAAACGTACGCAGGACCTAACGCGTCAACCGGTAAACAATCGGATTGAGCGGTCGATAGTTAGTACTGATTCTTTGTTCGAATGGTACGTCAACCGCCTCGAACTTTTATCTCAACAAATAATCGATGCCCACTGATGCACAGTCTTTTCATTTGGGGTTCAGTCATTGGATGTGGTCAGCCGTTCGGTCCACTCCTACTACACAATTTGAACAGTAATGATCAAAGTTCCATAGAAAACAAACTTCAGTATAACGTCACACACATTTGCCGTTAAAATTGTGCTAACTTCTGCTTTGGAAACCCCATGGTGTCTCCTGCTGTCGCATTCCCATAGGCTTTTAGCTAACCCCTTTCGAAAAGATGTGAATTATTCTAGTTTCGTTCGTGTAAGAACCCGTCGGTAGTTCATATCGTTGCCATTACCCGGACTAGAACTCTGCTCGCGCGCTCAAGTGGTAGCCGTGTCGTCAGTTGTACTATTAACGCAACATTAGGTCGGACTGAATCATCACATGCAAACGCACAACTACATTCGCTCGTGAGTAATGGTCAGATTACGCGGTTGGCTCGAGAAGATACACAGTAGCCGTCCTATGCGTACAAAGCTAGTTTGTGTGGGCTCACCGATTATATTGGTAGTTATTCTTCCGAAGGTTTTCTTTGTCAAGGCTGTCTGTCTGTTCTCTTAAACCGTGAGGTCAACTCTGTTGAACTTTATATTGACGTCCTTAACCAGTCACATGTCTACTTTTAGTCAGATTACGTGAATTGTCAGTCCGGACATTACCCGATTATGCACTTTCCCATTCTTCCGTACGAAAAGCGAATCGCATTCAAAATGTCCCACTTATAGTGATGCTAACTAAACTGGAAATTGTGCCAAAATTTAGAGCCAGAACGTTGAATACAGTAATCACTCTTTGTGCTAATTGTTCGCTTGGGATGGATTTTCCACGTCATCTATTGTGTGAAAGCCAGTATGCCGAACCAATGGCTGTTGTCGGAGCACCGGCTTCCGATTGTCTTCGAATAAAAACCGAATAAAACCGAATCATAGGAAGACTTTCATTGCCTTCAACGCACGTGCGTGATTTGACCCACCGCGGATGGCGTGCGACGGATTGAACCGTAGCTCGTTTGATGATTTTCATTATTGTACACAAACATGTTTTAGGACTGTGGATTTATTTAGTTTAATGACAGTGTCGTCAAAAACGTGTTCGTTATAAGTAAAAAAGTCACTTTACAACCAATAATGAATTCTGAACTAGATGACCGTTCGATATCACAATTTGTGGTTATAAAGACATTATTCCTAAGTCTGTCCCATTGTGTACTTACACAAATATTTATGCTGGGCGGAATGATTTTATGCACTGAGCGTCACTGGCTGGTATTATTAAGTAATATTCTAACAATATGACACCGCTTGTAATTTGTGATGAAAGAGTAATGCGTTTTAAATTCATTTTGCTATACACTTAAAGTTTATTTTAATGATTAATGATGAACCAAAATTGCATTTCTAATAGATAGATCCAGTCATTTGTAAATGGATTAATCGACAGGATTATACTGAAACAGAAATAACCATAGGACTTCGTCAAACATGAAAAAATCAATCTACTTCTTGCTCTGATTAACTGAGGTATATTCAGATAACCTGTCAGAGAGTAGAACAACAGTGTATAGAATTACAATGAAATTTCTTGCAGAAAGAAGTAATGATCCATTCTGCAGCAGATGAGCAGTGTGAAAAACTCGAGAATAGTCAGGCGGTTTGGTATGTGTATGAACACACAAAAGTGTGTAACCCATTGTACGTCTAACATTAGGACTGACATTAAATGACACTCTCTTTATTAGCAAATCGAATACACTAGATCCTTCTTATTAGTAAGTCTAGATAGAAAAACAGTAAAGCGTTGGTTTGGAGACGATTCAGTCGGCTGTTATATAACTACTGATCACTTCACTTGGAAACCGACCGAGTGTGCAGGCTCATTGAAGCGAATAGATGACGGATACAGTATAAGTTTAGTTTTCTCAACCGTTTTCAAGTTAAACTCAACGCCGTTATCATCCAAATTGTTTAACCATGCGTCAGAGGAAGACGCGTTACGATGTAACCGTTGTAACATTCAGAAATGAAATCCAAATGAAGTTACCATTCAGAGGCAACCGTTAGGTCAAGGTGAGTCCAGAAAGATTCAGTCTAGCTATCAAGAAATCCCACAAGTTACATAATTCCAGTTTACTTTGTAAACCCTACCTACTCTACACTAGCTTTGTAAAATCACAATGGGATGTATATTCGATTGCATACATTGCGTCTCATGTGTCCAAGGAGAAAGCTATACTGAGCATACCATAAAGTCCATTACAGGAAACTGCCAGCATGTTCCGAAGTGGTCAACCTAATCTGCAGTGAAACCATAAAACTGATACCGAAGATTCGGGGAATAACTTAAACAGTCAGCTACCAAGTCTCCATTAGTTAGTTATCATTGGATGGCCACAGAAACTCACCTAAATATTTTGATGGAAAATCAAAAGTTGTACTTGATAAAGCAGGCAGCGTTAACCATAATTTCCAGTTGTTGTTAGCATGATAACTGTTGATCAGTACCTCGAGGTTATCCCGCTAGTATTTACATAAGCAACTGACCTTTATCACTTCAATCAAACCAGTGTTGACCCCTATTTGGATAAACATAAAAACCCTGTTAGTTTGCATTTGCCGTAATTGGCATGAATGTGCAAAATGGCGGTCACACGGCCTCGAAACAGCTCATACGACTGAAAGTCTTTGAAAAGTCGACGGGTAAATGTTTTGTGGTTCATTTAGACGACTGCTCTCGGTCTTACTGTAATCGATCTGAAACGAAGTTTGTTGAGATTGCCGCAAGCAAAATATTACGAATTGATAACGCATTAAGTTGAAGGGCACCGTGCGGCAACTGTACGTAAAGAGGGTTTCTTTCACGATTAGATGAAACACAAACGTGATCCATTCAAATAACAATGGTTGTTTACTAAGGTTCAGATAGGATCAAATTAAAACTACCGCTTTAACAGTAGGTTACCGCACTATTTTTTATCCCAGGATGAGCGTATCTGGATAAGTAGACAAATTTGGGTACGTTTTCATTGCCGTTTCATAGGCTGTGAAATTCACTAGTGACCGAAAAATACGCAGAAGAACAAATAGGCGTCCAAGTGGAAACGGGCTTGAACAAAACGTATTGGTTCGGACATTTCTGGCAATCACTGAATTGTTACAAATCTCATCCTTTGAAGAAGAAAGTGAAGGGACATCTCTCCGAGACCAGATTCCGGTAGGATCTGCGCGCTAAACTAATCGGACGACCATATGAATCATAAGTACACAATGTATGTGTAAGCGTGAACGGTAACACTTCATTTCAGAATCACTTTTCATTCTGTCCTTCCGGAATGGAACAGTCTACATAATTTCTATTTATCCTTCAAATCTTCTGACGACAACCATCTCAATGGATCAACCACATGTTCACATTGTAAATGGTAATTCAACTCTATCCGGGACTTAGCACTTACATCCTTGTTACTCTGTCAAGACGAGTTCATCCACTCTCTATACAACTCTGTTCTAATGCGTGAATAAACTTAAGATAAACTCACCCGAGTAGGCGTATAGAATTAATTTCTGTAATGGTCAACAGATGCTCACAGCCCATCACAATCAGTTATTGGGCGTAATGTTGAACTATGTTTACGTGCACGTTATCGTGGACACGTTACCACCAATTAATGTAAGTCACTGTTGTCTGGTCTCTTATAAATACCTCAAATTTGTATCCCAACCACCTGGCCTGAAGTAGGTTTAGTGTCAGGAGTGGACAGTACTGAAAACCAAACTTACCAACCGCTGATAGTTTGTCTTAAAATTAGTAACAATATATTTCTGGATGTCATTTTTATAAAACGTGTGTCTTCGCCATCCTTAAAATGATATCTGAGAACAAGGAATTACATGATACGGTTGCCGAGTTCCTATTTTGCATTTCTCAAATAACAGTAAGAACGCCTCACCCAAAAGAACGGTTTTTTCGTGCATCACCACCGCCACCAGGTTTGCCACTTCATTCAGACAGCTTTGTCTTCCATCTTCCAGCAAACAGCAGCTCAACTGAAGGCGGATTTTGGTGGCCAACGTTTCAACCAGTCCGGATTTTTCTGGTCTGCCATCCAAAGCATTTGAATCGGCTGTTTTCGGTCGGATTATCCTCGCCAACAGTGATCGAATAGAACGCAGGTCTGGATCATCTTGTTCCAAGCAGCCAATTAGTTCGTCTGACACTGAGGTTTCTAAGTGGTGCATTAATGACCGTGGAACTCGTTGCAACAAACTCATGTGAACGGCCACATCCACAGTTTCGTTGGTGTCCTGATAAATATAACTTGATGGTCGATTCGTCGAGTGAAGTACGATCCTCGGAGACTGAATCATTATGTCCAACGCCCATCTAAGGCAAGCTTCGGCTTGTCGATGGCGTGCAGAAATTTTCAGGAAGCTTTCGGTAATTAAAAAAATTAATACAGTAGCAAATTTGAGTAAAGAATTTCTGGTAGCTTTATGGGCTGCAGATAAATACATTCGTTTTCAGTTTGCACCTCCCTTTCTCTCTCTGAACGAAGACAACACACAACAGTTTCCTATTTATAATTTTATAATCAGTCCATTGTGCTTTTCATGTGGTTTGTGTGCTCTGTGATCAGTCCTCAGAAGGGAGGGCGCATACGCAGAATGTATCTGTCGCAGTGACACATTACAGTCACTGTAATGACTCACTTCCCGTCCTAGCATAAACATGGCAAGGTGATTGCTAACTTACTGTTACAGTTCAAGGGCGCCGGTTGGCTTTGGTCGAGAATTCTGCAACGTACGGAAGATGGCAACCCAACTGTTGTGTTCATTCTGTTGGCCAGGCACACATAATCCACGCCAAAGGTTTTGTAACATTTTACAAAAACAAGGTTGGTGATCTAAGAAATAAAAGGCTTGACTTGTAGCGCCAAGTTTGTCGGTTTTCATCTCCGTCAACCTGTGTGAATCCTGCGAGGTCAAACGTGGATAAAATCAGCCGTAGGCCGGTGGTTTAGGAAATAGGCGGAATGAGGTTCCGGCTGTTAATCTTCTTAATCTGTGAGACAAGCGATCACATTACCGATCGAAAAACTGTTCCATGGGAGCAGAAAGTGGAGCGTAGGTGTGTGTAAGCGTAACAGTGATTGGATGGATACACGTAAGCTCACGATCAGTTTGTATTAGTAACGACTGAGAAGGTCGAAACTTGGAATGATTGTAATGTCTCTTGATGCTGACTGGCAACCTTAAAGGTACCGGTCAACGGGTTGTCTGCGACTTACTGACAAATTTTGTTGAGGGTCACAATATTTGTTCAGAAAATTGGTGTAAATTGGTTTAAGATGGTTACAGCCTATATCGGAAAGTTTGCTTGCTTGCAACCTATTCGACTTGAGGAGGTTGAAGAATAAAGCAATACTACGAACATCTCAAGTCAATGATGCCAGTATCAGTGTAAATTGAACCCTATGAGGTGGACTGTATCTGTCCACATTACGAGAGCTGGTAGCTCGTTGCACATCGAAAGGTATTTGTACGCAGATAAACACTCAGGGCTTTAATTGGAAGGCAGTCTTGTTAACTGAAAGAACTTCTTTAGTCACAAGTGTGCCACGAATAGTGAGACAAAAAAATGGAGAAATATCTGTGATAACTCTCTTGTTGAAATATCGCAGTTGTTAGTAATTAGCAAATGAGTGTGATGGGCCAAGGGTGTAGCTTGTGCCCGACCAGCGAAGCAATTTCTTATCAGTGTATCAGACGGTATCGTGATGTCCACTCCAAAAGATTAAGAAGAGAAGTTCAGTGAAGTGTAGCAGATGCTCCGTTGAGGTTCAACGGGTAAATCTAAGCAGCTATACAGCGCCCAACAAAAGGGACCTTAGTGAGCTTCGGAGAATTGGCAGTATGATAGGCTTGGTTTGTATCCAGACTGTCATCAATGATTACTGTTTACTCTTTTGTGGTAAAGAAGTCGTCACACTCTGGGAATTTAATATGTAAGCATTTGAAGGCAGCAAACGAAATGTTAATCTAAACCACTGGTTTCCTTTGAGAATGTTGGCAGTAAAATCGGAAGAAACGAATCATGTGACGTTACCGGTCTACCGCTTCGCACTCTGTAAACAAACAGGTAGTATACAAGGAACAAAACAGGTAGGTGGTGACAGGGTGTAGAACCATATCCATACAAAATAAAAGACGATTATCTGGATGAAGTTATCACGGTAGTTCAACGTACACTCATCCGAATGGACAAACTCTGCATAATTTTCCCTCTGAAAACCGTTTTTTTTATCAGGTATGCAAACAGGGAGGGTAATCGCCAATGTTAGTGACCTAGAATGACTAGTGGAGCATAATTTTGGTTACCTCGTCTCATCAGGTATCACTTTAGAATGCACACCATATATACCTGAAAACTCCTAATAAGTGATTATGTATCAACATTTACAACACCTGTTAGAAGCTGATTGTCAGTTGTGGACGAAAGTGAAAGGCTAGTTTTCATCTGTTTGGTATTGTTGATTCTTTATATGCATTTATCAGTCACACCACATACAGTCTCCAAAACCTTCTGAATCTCTTTTCGGTTACTACAGTCATGATAAGTGTAATTGTGCAAACCTCGTGCACCGCAAAATTTTTCTGCTCAGGCAAGTAGGCCAAAGTAACTGTTCTGAAGTAAGGATTTTTAATATGCATTGCTTGTGTTGTTTATATTCAAAGATCTGGTTCCAAGTGAAATTATCTTTTACACTACCAACGATGATTACGAATCCAAACGAGTTGTTGTAACGTCCCCGGCTTCGATGAGGTACAATATATCAACAGCAGCACTGTGTGACTAATGTTATAATTCCTTCACGGAATGTCACAGGCTGAACCAATTTGTTCAGCCCCATGAACTGATGACCAGTATGCAGATTACTTTGGTTATCAGTATGATCTGTTCGCAAGAAAGTCGTGGTAAAGAGATTCATACGTATAGTGGGTTGGTAAAAACCCCAGATGTTGGTTCGTTACCAGGTCTTTCCAATCCAACTGGACTTGTATTGTCCCGCTGGCACTAGCTGAACGTTTTCTCCCGATGAAGCGTTAATAGTAACATCACTCGACAAATTCAAGCGCAAGCCCGATGCAAGTTCTCAAATACACCAAGCCTGCAATCCAGATAGTTTGGGCAGTGGAAGCAGTCCCACTGGTTACAGTTGTTATCACCATGTCATTTCTCCCGCTGTTGTGTGCTATACTGTGTTCATAAGTTGCTTGGTATAATAACCTTCACGTCAGGTTTCCTTCGTCAACCAGCCTCTTTTAATGATTATAATCTGGCAAGTGCTGATTTCCCATACGAGTTTTATTCTAAATATTTTGCTTTCTCATGACTTTCCTCTTAACAGTCTAGCCGATGTTTGCCAGCTACTTGGCCTTCTCCAGCTTGTGTCTGTTGAGAAAATTTAACAGAACATAAACGGACATGAGGGTGGTGCCGACCAACGTTTCAGCTGTTCGACCATTGTAGTTGAGATTAGATGTGATCTAAGCGGTCAAAGAGGTGTAAACATGGGGCATAATTGGGCTTACTATGACTGAAAATTTAGGGACACTTAGTCACTTGAGTCAACTTCTACATTTTGATAACTTACGCCAACACATATTCAATTTGGCATGTGAGAAAAACGTGCTAATGTACAAGAGATGTGCGCGTATTGACTGAGTTCTCAATCTCCACGGTATTGCATCATATGTAGCGCACACTACGCTAATTCACTCGTTTATTCTCCAATGAGCAGATTAAAATTGTAGAACTTTTTAGTGTGGGATCTGAATACCCAATATATATACATATATTACATCAGTGCAAAGTCATTAATACGAGTTAAACAGATGCGACTTGTTCAACCTCAATATCTCATCCTGTCGAAAGTCTTCAGTTATTTATCAGCATCTCAACTCTATGTGGTCACGCAGTAACCAACGGTTGTTTTCCAACGGGAGGCCCTGGATACGAATGCAAATAACGACTAACGCGAAAGAACAAAATGAATGTGTGGCAGTTAAATGTAACCGACTTTTTCTTCTTTAAGGTAGTATGCTTTTCGCTTTGTGGAATCCTACTGGGTTAATTTAGATATTCCGCAATGATCTTGGATTAACATGGAATTGGCGGGCAATTTTCATTATGCTGAGCCTTATTCTACCAGACTATTGCGCGATTTTTGAGCCAAACACAACAAGTGAACTCAAGTTTCGTTGTTTGACAGCATGAGATTTTTAACGTGGATACCCGACAACTTCAGTTATGACGTGTCAACAACCTTGAAGTAGAAACCAGTGGCACAAAGTTTGCTACTACTTCCAAGATAGTCATCTTACTGTCAAACAACAGTGAGCTTATTGACTGGTACTGTACGGTTTAGGCTTCCACATTAAACTGTCTGCTGTCTGGTCTACCTTACCGTTTGTCATTCCCCCGTTAACACTATTCGCGTGTGCCACTGAAATATGGTGGACAGTATGACACAGACAGAGTAGCTACGTACAACTTGATCCTGTTTGTTAGAACGTGTCTGACTATCGCAACGGTGGTAGACAAACTGTACTGGACCTGGATGTTCTCCTCATCATGTAGGCTGGGCTCAGCAAACCGCGCCGAATACTGAGAACAGGTCAGTTTGCTACCCATGACAAATTTATTGCAGATAACGCTTCCTTGACTGTAGATTTTGAATATAAACAAAGATCTTCGAGAAACCTATGTCCTTTATTACCTGAATGATGTCCTCATCTCGGAGAACCCGAAGGATAGATAGAATAGTCCAAGATGGGCGTCCTCCAATGCATCCCGACAGAAGCTTGTATATTTGCGTCAGGAGAACTCCCATAAATCGATAGAAACGGTATAAAAGAATTTACTGCAATTTCCTTGTCCGCGACGTCAACTGTTTTCACGTGAATGCCAGGCTCAAGTACAATTACGTTGCTGCGTACTTTGGCACGGAGGACCATGAGAAGAAGAAAATGTAGACTAAAGTTGGTCGACATGTCTATGTGTGATGACAGTAGATTGTACGGCGGCAATGTTTAAGCATACACATGCTAGGTATCAATTGCCCAGTCATGAATACCACATGGAAGAGAAGGGTTAGGGGTCAAGTTGCGTACCATGACTGATGAATCCTGCAAACGGGCTCGCCACACAGGTACACGTTGTCTACGTGAGCACGTTAGACAGGACATAACACTGATAATTGCATGCTCACAAACCTCCATCATTCTGGCTACAGTGCGTACCGTCCTGGTGGTGTAAATCTGCGTGCCTTTAGCCGTAAACCTGTCCAAGAAACGGCTTCTAGAAGACCGCGAATTACGTGACAAAGACTAAAGATGCGAATGCGGTACTTGCGTTGCTCACCAAACAGTTTGGAGTATCCCACTGTGACTGTTTTGCAGTTATGTTCAAATCAATGGTGCATGCTGATTTTGAGGTAACTATTCTAGCCTGTTGTACTTGCCTTTCGTGACATAGTGTTCTTGCTGTTCTTACTGTAATTAGAAGTTAAAATATGTAAACACAAATCCTCCGCTCCTCTATCCAATAAAGGTTAAGTAAAGCAATGAATTGGCAGCATTTTGGGGAAGAATTGACTCTGACATATACGGTCTTTCATCATCCTCGTTACTCGTTAAGAAATGTTTTTTCTCCCAGCCAAACAGTCATCGTCGAAGAGATTCGCAACAGACGTAGCACCAAATATACCGTCCGACTTGCACAGAGCAGGAACAATCTACTAAGGTCCGTCGCAAACATGTCATCTGTAGTTACTTCTAAGCGCAGAAGTGACGTACACATTACTGACATCAGCCAGTTTCTTCAAAGTGCTTGACCTTCACAAGTCCTGTAGTATGGTGAGTAAGCACTTGACCTTTTAACGGCCATTATTCGCTGCAAGATGTATGATTACGGTATGTCTGGCAGACTGTGGTTAGGTTAATCTTCTGCTCTTCTCTAAATTTTATTATTTGTAATCAAATTCTAAAACTGAAAGTGTCTACCGATTTCTCTTTCTTTCTGGGACTTCCAAAGCAGCTGTATATGTGCATCAGCACTGCCGTCTTCTTCAGTACAAATCTTAAAAACCCTACTGTTGGTGGATCTGACCTGTCCACAATACGGCACCGTTGTTCTTGCTCATATGTTTGATAAACCGAGATATCCACATGTGACGGCGACACACTTTCTGGTTGATTGCGGCGTCTGTTCCATCTCAGGAGGTAAGACAGCATGATCGGGCTTAGGATTCAAGACACACGGCATTCACAGACATGCTAAATCGAGTTAGCCGCATGTTTTGCGCCTATCGATCGTTATGTCCAGAGACAGATGCTCACATCCATGACCAGCAGGTGAATAAGGCTAAATTTTGCATTCAGAATGGTAGTGGTGGGATCTTCACTTTTTTCATTCACATTTGTGGCAGCCTTCTATGTACTAGGGTCCGAAATTCCCGAGATGTCCGAAGTGACCATACGCTTTTCTATCGCAGCGACTGTCAATCACACAACCTTGCTCACATTGTTCATTCTTGACGGATAACACACGATTTGCGTTGTGCTCAATGCAATTCAGTTGTCAAAAACCTGGCGAAAAAGATGTGCCGCCTGGACTACTTAGTCTTCCAGCATCTGCGAGTAAAAACGACAACCTCGACCATAAAACCTGACATGACTGTGCTTCGTGACAATGGATCTGCGGCCTTTGGTATCAGTGTAACTGATGACGACTGAAGTCAAGCTGCTTAAACCCACCAAAGAGGAAAGTACGAGACCGACCCTCATAAAGCTACCATAAAGTTGAGTGCATACATCATAAGTTGTCACGTGAACCCAGTCTTTCATACTCATGTGCCCATGAAATTCCGTGGAATCATTTATCATTCCTCCTGTAATGCTATTTCTCTACTGAGACTATGTATTCAATAGCCTTTGTCTATTGATTCTTGTGAGTCAGCTGACAATGTATGACGTACTTATGCACTGACTGTTGCCTCTGTTCAAACAAATGTTTTCATACCAAAGAATATTTCTCCATGCTGATGCGTGAATCTTGACAGCACTTTAGTGTCCGGAAAAGTCTTTGAATTTATTAGCTCATTTTTCATTCCATTTTTTTCCTAACTTAATGTATAAAACACTGTCATTTTATGGTCACGGTGTTGCCCAAATTTGTAACTCTGATAGATGGATTCGTCAGATGTTCAGTGTTGATAACGTGCAAAGTCCCGCAATCGATAAACATCTTGATTGGGCTTTCCTCTTTTAAAAATTGTACTGCTTAATTCTGTTGAACTTGTTCGTTCCCCCCTTCCGTACATATGACAAGCGATATCTCTGCATCGACGTTTGTTTTAACTACAAATTTACGTGCTCAGAACAAAAGTACGTAAGGTGAAAACAACAGCAGTTTAAACGCCACATCATTAAAACATGAAAAATGTAGCCTTCGCAGCTCCTTCTCGAAAATTCAACCTCCTCGTCAAATTCGGTGGATACACGTCCGATGTAACATTTGTTCATTCATACAAAGATGAACAATGCCATAAAAATTTGTCTTCGAAATGATCTCTGACCGATTCGGCCTTTGGGGTTGGAGCGTCTTGAGCTCTAGTTTGCGTGGAAAACAGTGACCGAACAGATTGTACTGACTGCACAGTCATTCTGGAAAATTCTAATAGAAGTGTAGCCGGAGTGGAAGGTCCGAAGTTGGTCGTAGCTGTTTGCTTGCAGCAGGCAAAAAGTACTCTATTGATATTCTTGAACGCCAATGATAGCTTACAGAAAACTAATAATCAGCAACTTTAGAACAAACGTTTGTGGCCATCAGTTGCACTAGCAGAAGTTGCTCCCTTCTACAGGACAATAACCATGTTGCTGATTGGATGCTGATTTTCTGGAAAAAATGATCAGAGACTTTTACGTGATTTCAGTGATTAGTCTGCTGATGGCAAGCTTCAGATCATTCCTGCAGTGTTCACTGAATAATCCGTGTCTACGCAGTCAGCACACATGCGGACCTGTTATATACGCACCGGTGCAACTTAAGATCCATCATTCCGCAGCCCTCTTCAGTTTGAGCCGCAGTTTGAGTGATGGATTTTGGGAAGGCGACCACTGATGACTGCGGGGAATTTTTCGAACGCTAAAATAATGGAAGGTTACTTTCATTTTAAGCGATGCTTCTGGTATAAGATTCGGTAGCTTGGTTTGCAGGTAATATGTGGAGTGGATACACAAGTGATGGGGAGGGTAGTGATGTATTTCCATTTGGTACTAGTTCTTGTGCAGCAAGTTTCAACCGCATCTGAACATCTGCTTTAGAGTGGTCAGTTAGAACACGATGTCTCACCTTTGTCGTAACATTCTGAAAATACCTGGATTAGTAGACCGACACCCCAAGCTAAAGTAATACTTCGTAGCTTGCATGTATTATCGTATCTCCGGATTCACCGTGTTCGTCAGTGTAAAGTGTGTCATTTGTGCGTTTCGGATACACGAAAGAGTAGTGAAAATGCAAGATGACACAATGAATTGGACAGCGCACTGGTTTGTAAGTACCCGAGTGTCTGAAGGTTGACAGACACCTTAACTAACTGGTATAATCTCACTGAAAGTAGACCACTCAGAATGGTGCCTAGAAAACGACCGCAACACGAAAACGGATATATCGGGACCGAGATGGACGTAATTACGCGCTATTTGTTAACCAACATTTCATCCTTCCCGCTGAGTTTTTGAGCCGGATTGCCTATAATTATAAGTTTTGAACCTACACTTGTTAGCTGTCTTGCAGTAAATTCTGATGAGTGATGAGTTGCCCAGTTTCAAGTCGGCTGAAATGAGTTACGTTAAAATTAACTGCACTGGGGACTAATCGTGAACAAATAAGACGGATCCTGAGATGACTCTGAAAGTGTCCTTAAGAATTTCGTTTTTACTGTAACGGTGTGACTGAGTTGTAAAATCATTTGGATGAACACTTCGCGAATACACTGTCTCAGAATGAAGTGACTCATGATGAATTAATTTCGATGACGAACTGACGCAAAGAACAGTTGACCGAGATGAATCCTCTGGAGTGAAGGGTCCTGGAAAGAATCTGCCGGGGTGACCTGTCACCATGTCCAGTGAACTTTTCGCTCCCACTGTGCGGACTTGTTTGGTCAGATATCAGAAACGTATAAAAAGAGGTGTTTCGTGCGGATTTCTAAGCGTCGTTCCTATGACAGAAGTTGTTTCACTTCACTCTTGTCCAGAGATTCACGCTCACTCCCGAGGTAAATACCTCAATATCTAACAACATACTGAGACGGAACGATTGTCTTCACTTTCGATATGTTGTTTCCCAGAGACATTGGCTAGGAGTTAGAAAACGCCACTCCCACTTTTTGCCTTCTAGATTGCTCTTCTATCCACTGCTGGCCGCCCCGACGCAACTGCTTCACTTTATCACTAGTTCAACTTCTTCCAGGTTCTTGAGCCCTAAATATAATGTCCAAGGCGGTCGACTCAATACCGATTAGACTTCCTTTTTGATCCCTATACTACTACTAATAATAATCATCACCACTGCTCTCTTGTCGAGGTACATTATGCAACCTTGGTGGCCAGGTGCCCATCAATGTGTCCGCTTGACACCCCTATTAATGGTCGCCTTAAAGGATGAAGTCTTAAGCCTGGTTACCACTTCCATGACAATGAGGTTGGCGATTTCATCTACTGGTGCTTTCATTCACCTTGTAAGAGATCCGACGCGGCCCTTAGAAAGGCTTTCAGTCGCAATCAGCTTCGCGTTGTTATGTTTGGCAATGTACAGGTATAGCATCTATCTTTCACAATCTGACATTTATATACGGACAAGGGTGACGGAATACAGGCACCAGAATAATCAGTCATCATGCTAATGAGCAGAGGCTACCCTTAGTCCTTTTCTGAAGAAAACTACAACCACCACGGTTGTGAAGTGAATAAATAACCGTAGCCAATGTTCCATACAAGAAGTGTATGTCAGGAATATTCGGGGGGTTCCGAATGAGGTTAAGTTCAAGAACCGTTTGTGAAAACGAATGAAACTGAATGTTTTCTCAGTACACCTGAAAGCTCTTCGGAGTTAATCCCTAATGCCGTACACAGAGAGAAACGGGGGTTTCAAAACCACCCCGAAATGATCGCGTCGATCGGCTGATAGTCGTGGTTTCTATGGCCAGGTTTAAATTAAATTGACCTGAAATGTGCACAGTTGACGAGATAAACTTTTAGAACTACGTAGGTGCTCTGATCGTCAAAACTATGAAGTCCAGAGTTGGTGGGCTAACTTATTGGCTACGTCCCTTCTGACACATTACTTACGGTATGAGGTCAACTAAAGTGACCCATATCGGTCGTCGGATGGACTTACCACTCAGCGTGTTGGACGGTCTCAATCCAGAACCGGATACCTTTTGATTGAGTTTGCTTGGCCAATGATGCGTAACTATATGCCACTCATGCTTCAATAGTTTCTAAAAACAGCTCTTCGGATCCTCATTCGCCACAGTGGACAAGGTTAAATTCTAGGATTTAAGACGGCATTTTTCACAGCCACACATGTGAGCGGGAAAGGATTATGTGAGAGGAGCATGTATCTCAAATCGGTGTTTGTGTAAACCAATTAACATTTTAAGAAGCGTAGTTGCACCAGAATGAGTGAAGTGATGCACTTCCTTGTCGGCTGGACTGCACATGATTAGTTGTAAATTGCTACTCAGAATGACAAACAGCCTACGTGAGACCGACGTGGGATGACTGTTTACATCATGGGTTCACGTCATACCGCCCACTTGTGTTGCCGGTCAAAGGGCCGTTGACGTTGTCACATAGCCATTTAAGTTCATCGCAAACAACCTCTTCACAAATCAGTCTAGTAGACTGTAGCTATTCTAGTTCCATCTCTATCTGAACATGCTCTCACTCCATAGTTAGCAACCGGTTGGAAATTCTTATGGTGGCTGTTGTTGTACACCTAACCTTCTATGCATACATATATAGTCCCGTTAGAGTCGTATGAGTACTGTCGTCCTGTTTGTCTTCAATGCCTAAAGTGTTTACCGCTCTCATCTGACATTACGGAGCATCTGGAACGTTGTTAATAGACAACATTGCCGGCTGCTTACCCTCTCTATCGATCAGACTTTGGCGTGACATTCATGTCCAGCAAAGTCGACAGTTTTATCTACCTGTCCACTGAACTGAAAAAGCAAGTGTAGGAAACATCGTTTTCGAAAAGTTCGCACTTGTGTAATTAAGCGTTTGCTTAACTTGTTAACAGCTCTGTGTTTACCATACATATAGCGGCAACTTGAAGAATAACTGCCTCTCGGTGTGTAGGCGTTCGCAGAAAGAGATACCACCTAATGGGTCTGTAAAAAATGACGTATTGCCTGATTTCTGCACTTAGAAGCAAAAAAGGTTGTCATTCTATAGGGGTGTTTTTCATGAATTGCAAAGTGAAGAGGAACAACCACAGACTTCATCTAGAAGTATAGTTTGACGGATAACGACGATGGGTAACGACGAGGCGGCCGGTACCCACAAATCGATGGCCGTCGGATTAATGAATACGAAGGAAACAATGAATAACACGAAGAATTAAATGAAGTAAAATCGCGATGTCATGCTAAACTGTTATTTAGTTTTCGCCTTGTTTTTCAGCTTTGTTATATGATCATTTGCAAATTGAAACATCTTGCTCCTCTTACATAAATCGATGAAGTTATCAGTCCGAAATTTGGACAAACTAATATTTAACTCCCCAAACCGATTTCTTGAACAATTCAATTAATTGTTGTACATTACGCCAAGCAGTACCAGTAAGAAGTCATACCTATTAATTGACAATCATGTGAACAACTGACAGCCTTTTAGTGACTTTAAACACTTCCAAATAATCGTCGTAGTTAGCGCTTAGCAGAAGACTGACAGCCTCTTCAGAAGTATCACATAGAACAAGTGCACCATAGTAACCTACATTCTCGTTACAGAAACTCGGATAGTAGATACCTACCTGGCCTCGTCCGGTTCAACTTCTGCTAACGGTTCTCGCAAAGAAAACGAGAGCGTAAACAACCACTCAGCTAGCCATGGGTGGAAAATTCCCCTATCCATGATCATAGTGATTAGGGCTTTGAGCATGCAACCTTCGAAGCCGGTCTGATTGGCACACAGTAACCTGTAAAACAACAACAATGCAGTAAAGGAATGCATTATCTGGTACGAACAAAAATTATATGGCGATTTGCTGTTTACTTCACATGGTTTTTTAATATTAATATCATCCACAAGCAGATAATTGGTGTGAGCTCAGTGAAATGTCGATCAAGATGATTGTTTTTTAAATGTGAGAGCTGCGGTTACGATATGGTCAGAACAGACGAAGTTGTGCGAAAACAAAGCTGACACACGATCTTAGTGCCACTTTTCTGAACAAGTCTGTCGAACTGTCTAGGTTCGCAAGTATCAATCTGAGGAACAGAGAAATTTTTGTGTGTTGCTGGCTCTTTTTTGATGGGTGAACATTGTAATAGAAGCTTTATGCATAAAAATAAACAGTGGTATTGAATTAAATGACACTCGCGGAAGGTTACTGGTGTGTACTAGACCTAAACCAGCTGACTCAGCAATCTGACTGATAAGCACATTTAAGGACACATGGGAGCGGATTAGTATAGTATAGCATCACTGTTGTCTCTCACGTCAGTAACGACCCAGTAGAATTTAAAAGAGTTTTAGTGATTCACCTTTGACCACTGGGTTGATCAGTGAAGTGTATTCGGAAAGGACTTTAACCACAAATAAGTTCTGCATACATTGTAGCCTGTTAAACCCATAGGATTTCTAGGTTGTCGGTTGTTCGCCGAGTTTTGCAAGTAAGCAGTTAACGTTTCATCACCGAACGTAGCAGTAACATTGGTGCGTCAGCGGTTGAGCAAAAGAGTTTGAGTACTGTCACCGTGAAGGTTTGTGAAGGTGTCTTCTTTATACAAAACGGTAAGGTGACCTTTCGACCTAAAAGCTGATACGCTGGGGTGTTCCTTTTGTTACTGAGCTTCGCGTTTAGATTGCAAACTTTCGTGTATCAACAGTCGTCATCTGCAGCGCTCAAACCCTGGTGCACAGTTGCTGTCATCTTGTTCAACGAACAACCGAACACGCAATGCCAATATTTTCAAGAATCAATGTATAGTTGTTTATCCTTGGTAAGCGGAGGAAGTTGTGTTAATAGATGAGAGGATACGTTGAGGATGTTACGGTTGAGGACTCTAAAGTGTCCGTGAGACACTGAGAGTAAGCTTAATGTTCCCAGATTCTATAGGGCTCGTCCGGTGACATCTTTCCGTAATTCCGTAACCGACGTCTGATCATTTCAAGAATTAAGTACAAAAGATCTCTTCTTAGTTTCAGGCAGTAACGAATCGCGTGACAAAACGCAGTATGGAGGATTGCAAAGTGAAACGATTCATATGTTCTTCTTACGAGATTCAACTTCGTTTGCCTGATACTTGAGTTTTTAAGCCAATTCATATGTGTAACTGGTTAGCTTAATGTTTCAATTCTGATGCCGAGCGTGCATGACTACACGCCTGTACACACTAAAAGGTAATTCTTTATCGATTGGTCATCCGTTAATACAGTNCTAGAGGACTGTCGTTACTGACATGCTAATTGCCCAGACCTAATGAATCTACGGTTTCTTGAATAACCCATCAACCACTTAGGTAAACGTCCAACATAGGTTCTACAATAGGATCAAGTGAACAACTCCACCACCAACTGGAAATATTAAGACGGAGTACATAAACGGATAACTCACTGTCGTCAACTCTTGCGTGAATGTCAGGAACAACAGGCAGATTTCGACGCATGGTTATCCAGTACCGAATGCATGCTGCTGCTTGTGGATGAGACAATTGTCGCTTATCATTGTCCGGATAGTCATTCAGTAAGTCATCTACTAAAGTAGTGACCTCTGGAGACAAGGCTATTGGTTGAGAGTGTCCTGGACCTTCTCATCGCTTACATCTAGAAATCAGTGCGACTGGGGCATCTTTCCGAGCCTTCAGTAGGCGATCAGTAGACAAAAAACGATTAAAAATTACCTTTAGCATCTTTTTTATTTCAGAAGTACGGTTTCTCAAAACAGTTGGGTATCTCAAATCCAGACTGGGTGAATTGTGTGCCAGTCAGTTTCTCTAAGTTAATTTCGAGATATGACTTGGACAGCTACAAGTGTTTGGTTGAGTTTCCATCCGTAGCTCACTCATACCTCAGCTAGTATAACGCTTGCCGCCTTTAGACACTGTTTCTGTTGCCGGTTTGAATCCATACAAAGCTCAGATTTTTAACGGGGTCTCATCTGAAGTTTCCATCCATCTGCTCAGAAGTTGTTGATAGCATTCTTTTGTGTGTACTCACGTGCTGTCCATTAGGCATGTTGATACTCTCCGGGTTTGTGTTCTTGAGTTCAGCAGAAACTCATTTTTTGAGACGCCAATCTTACACATGGTGTGTACTGTTATTTAGCTGTAGAAAACTATGGGTTCACCTCCAGCAATTGGCAAGACCATATTTATATTGAAACTAGCCATCTTTTACAAAGAACACTGTAAGTTTACGCTACAAGCTGTGCTCGTTCCAGTTAGTACGAACTGCATGCTGGGCGTTCCGACGTGATCCGCAGTTTCGTAGTACTCTTAAAAAACCGGATTTCTTATTAGACCACGTTTATTTAACTGGAAGATAGTTCTTATTGACGTTGGTGGTGTTCCCAACGATGACTTGTCACTACTGGTCTAGGCAGAGTGTGATGATGGGGCGAGGTCAAAGTGAATTTACTGGCCACTCCGATGCAGGCAGTAGAGTTGAAGCTTAAGCTACCTTCTGTGAATAAGAAACTTGCGTTCATTAGTCTGCCTTTCAAGAGAGATCCCATGGCTGAAATTATCTCAAGAAAGCGCAGACAGTTAGTCGAAACAACTAACCTTAACGCTCAACTGTGCATCAGTTCCTGTTCAACATCCGTTATCATGTCACAACTCAAAGACAAACTTCCATGTTCCACAACCAGTTATTTTGTGTACTCATTCGTTTGCTTGTGTCAAGCATCATATACTGATTGTACTACTAGGCGATTGTCGAACAGAGTGCGTTGAACAGTGGTGTGACTAAAACGGTTTCAAGAGCGATTGTCGCTCGTTTGACTGACTCCAGTCATTCTGTCAGTAAGAAAGTTATTTTTCAGATTGTCTACCAAGTGCTGAGGAATCGATGAAAAATGGCGAGATTCCGAACGTTGACCGTTGCCGAAGCCATCAGCATCCGATTGCGCAACCCTGACCTCTGCGTTCAGAAGAAGTTCGTGCGGACACTTAATCTCCCGTGGCCCACAATCAATCAAGCCCAATGATCACGTAACTGATAACAAGCACACCGTCCTTGAACTATATTGACCGCTTTGCTGACTCGCCCTAGTCGTTGTTGTCATAGTTATTGTGTTGTAATTAGCCTGATGATCGAATGCAGAAAACAGGCCTTGTTCGCTACTCTGTCGTTCTCATAACAGAATGTATCAGTTGCCCAATGAGCGGAATGTGGTCTGCAGATCACATCAGACAACCAAGTGAAGTTTCGGGTGACGTTAAACTTGTACTTAACTGATTAGGAAATATGCAGGGACGCCTCGTCAAAAACATGTGCAGTCTTCAAGTAACAGTTCAAGCAGTTTTTAATTTAAAAAAATTCTCATCACTACTGAACACCATCACGATACAGCTAGGCACTTATCCGTCTCCCATTTCTATCTCAGACCACTTATTCCTGATGCTTGCCATAAACCAGTTTCGACGATCGTAGACACTTCAAGTTTTGTCTACTTCTATAAAGCATGAAACGCGCTAGGTATAAATCGGTGTTAGTCGTAGTAGCCGGCGCGCTTGGTGGGCGGTCTTGGTGCAATCTTTGACTGGCTAAGCGTTCAGAAACTCCATGTAGGGGCCAACCACTCCACCTGGTTACAGTCGATCAAGACAACGAATTTACCGCCAGCACCTTAGTGCAGACAGTACACAGGCTAGGTGAGCGGAATACACCTGTTCAGAATGTGGCCAGATCTGCAAATCGGACGCTGGCTTGTCGGCGCACACACATATGCATCGACGCACGAATGGTCGAGAGCAAGAAGTAGACGCCCAGCCTGCCGCAGTCTTTGACTGTGCCGACTGTGAGCGCACCTTATCCACCAAAATCGGCCTCAGTCAACACACAGGGTACGCTCATTCAGTCGAACGCAACCGTGAGGAACTCACCTACATGAAATCCGCCGGAACAAATTGGTCTCAGCAAGAATCGGCTTTCTTTCTCAAGTGTGCCGATGCACTGGCCCCGTCGTGCCCCACTCGACGCGAACTTCATCATCGGCTCCCGTCACATTTCCCAGGTCGTACTTTGGAGAGCATCCGGACGCGTCTGTATGCACTGAGTTGGCAGAGGCATACTGTTCCCAGTGCCAATCCAACCACCCTCTCGTAGACAAACATGACATCCGATATGGGGTCCCAAGCTGCGGAAAATTCCCAGTGGTTTGCTTGTTTGACCCAAACAGTGATTACCTGGCTGAGGTCTAATAGCGAGGCTTCTCTGCAAACCGATGAATTACTAGCTATTGTCCACGGTCTTCAGGCATGCATTTTCACAATGGTACAAACTAAGTCGATGTTGAACATGCACGCCGCACAAGCTTGTCCGTACACCTGGTAAATGATTACCCGACGACGTGCTGGCATTAACGTCGGAACCCACGCGACCAGGAAACAGATACGGAGAGCTAACTATGCATCGATTCAAACGCTGTAGCACCAGCTTAGAAAAATACTGCTTTTGCGGTTTTTCTGGCAGCTAGAGAACTGCTTATAAGATGGACAATGGCCTTCCGTATAGTTCCAACGGATTCTAGTACGAGGTATTATCAACTCATCCTCTGACTGGTGTGTGGCCAGCTCGCATTATTCTGCCTCCGGACTGGTCCTGTTCGACCCGATCACCGGTGATGAAATATCACACACCTTGAAGTACATGGGAAAAACTGCTCCAGGTTTCAACAAACTTTTGCCCAAACATTTGAAGTGCATGGAAGCTGATGCCTTGGCCGGACACTTCAAGGTTTTCTTGCTAACCCAAGGTTATCCAACCCATATGTGCCGCTCCCGCACCACGCTTGTACCGAAAGTCAATAATTCTTCATCTCCCGTCGAGCTTAGACCTATCGCCGTATCTTCAACGTTCATGTTTTTTCAAAGGATACTGGCTGATCGCTGAAATACGCGTCTACATCTGCCCACTCTTCTGTTTTTTTCCTACATTACGACGGTTGCCTCGAGGCGACCCCACTGCTCCATGCGCTGCTTCGGAAATTATGCACGACCTCTTCAAGTTTGTGTGCGGCTTTTATCGACGTGTCCAAAGCATTTGATTTCATCTCACAGGACTCGATTATCAGATCCGCCAAAGCTTTCGGTGCTCCTCCACTTCGAACGCATTACATTGCCGACTCCTATCATAATGCTTCCGCCACGCCTGGTAGGTCCATTGGCCGGTCACAGAGTGGTGCTCGACAGGGTGATCCATTGTCCCCGTTTCTGATCATCATGGCAGTGGATGAGGTGCTAGCCCTTTCTCGACCGGAGCTTGGCTGCCAGTTCCACGATGCACTGGTCAGTGGTTTCGCCTATGTCAATGATCTGATCTTTATGGCCGAGAAGCCCGCAACCGCCGCTAGTGTCCTGGAATTATCTGGGCTGCAGATTAACGCGCGCAAGAAGAAGCCGAGGATCATCCACAGTGACCACAAACACTATGTGACCTCCATCTCTAACAGGTCTATTCAGTTCCGTCCGGATACTATCTGCCCACTAAGCCCCCCTGACATGGTGACCTACCTAGATACCTCGTTCACCTGGGAAGGTAAAGCATTCACCGTCTGCAGCTCCGCACGATGTTGGATGGAACCACCAAAATGCCCTTGAAGCCGTATCAACGCCTAGATCTTCTGAAACAGCATTTGATTCCGAAGATGAATCACTCGTTACTGTTGAGCAAAGTTTACCAAAACACACTCAAAGCAATGGATTGTACAATTCGTCAGTTTGTTTGGCACTGGCTCCGCCTTCCCAAAGATACACCTGTCAGGTACATCCACACCCCAATTCTTCTGGGCGGTCTGAGCATCCCGATTTTGCCCATCGATAACCCAATCTCACGTAAAATCTGACTGGAGAGACTGCTCTCTAGTCAATGTCCAGTTCTGCAAAATGTGGTCAAAGACGATTCGTTTGGCTCCACAACGCTGGACTCCAGTCTTCCGATATACTTTCACGGTGTGGTAATGACGAACAAGCAGGAGGCCCACGTGGAGTCCAAGGGTAGGCTGTATCATACACTGGTCGGTTGAGATCTTCAGTAAGTCTCTCGCTGTCCGCTTCACAGCCGTTTATTGGTGAATCCAAACAGCATTTTTCACAAGATCATTACTCAAGTTATCCGGTCCAGATGTAATATTCTGCGGAATAAGGTCCAAAATTCACGAGGTGGCCGAAGTGGCCATCCAGTCCTCTACTGTGGCAACTGCGGTCAGTATAGTTGACGACAATCGGAACCAATATACCTGGACAGACATGGTTGTGAAGTAGTGGATAGACTGTCATAGCTCACTCACTGTTGTAATGTGTTTTTTGATCTGAGACTGCCCTCCAACGCAGTCAGTGATTTGTGCCCACTGACTGTTCAGAGTTTTCTGAAAACCTGTGATATTTACACGGGGAACCTGGTGTTTGTTGTCGCTGTCTTACGACAGTTATCTCACTGTGAGGGAAGTTTCCTCGTCCCAATGCATGGGCCTTACCTATGACTGTACCACTGTGCCCTGAACAGCTTCTGATTTTGAGAGACTTTTTTATTTTCGTCCTCTCTCTTCGTAAACATATCACTCAAGTAATTCTCACTTGATGACTGGAGTTAATAACTTTTGTAACCCTCATGGGAAAATTTGCCGGTTGTACAGTGCTGTTAACCGTACAGCGTATTAAGTTTGACATAAGTTGCTCTGAATTTCCTTTTTTCGCATTTTCGTAGTTTCAACTTCAGTGTTACCCCCTGCCCTTTCGCCGACCGGAGCTGTGTAAGTTACCCTTGAAAACAATTGATAAGTAATGCTTTGATTAGTGATACCTAAGTTGACCCACTGGTCGGAGCTGTGCAACTCGCTAAAAACTACGTAAAAACAAGCTCAGTGAACCCATCAAACCCAGATGCCCGTGAGGAATTGTGCAATCACTTGCTTCGTAAGGATTAAAAAGCTAGCAAACGAAATGGTAGTCGAGGACGTGTGCCACAAGTTCTTAGGCAACCGATCTGCAGTGTCCGCGTTGATAACAACGTAAATGCATAGAGAACAACGAGATGCGCTTTCGCTGAACATATTCAACTTGCTCTTGGAATTCATTAACATACCCGACAAAGTCACGACAAAAAAGTCCGTCATTCCAACAGGTAGGTCTAGCAACCTGTAGTCAGTCAACCTACTTATTGAACGGGGTTACAAGAATTGTGAGCTTATGTTTAACGCCATCAGCAAAAATATTGCCACCCAGGTACGGATGCGACAGTCATCCGCTGATTCAGAAGGCTGCGTTTTCTCTTCCCGGATTACAAGTTGAGAGCCCTGGATCAGCAGTGCAAAGTGGAGTATGTATTACTGCTTTGCTAAGGCTGCAAATGCTGTAGCCTTGTTTAAGCGGTGTCCAGCGTTTGACAACCTTCACAATGCAAACTATAACAAGGAGAAAAGAAATGTCTCATTTACGGAGGTGGCCACCATTAAGCCTGAAATAGGTTTAATAATGTGACAATCAAACTCCTTGGATTTTGTTTACAACACTCCTGAGGAAGGCCACCCGAGTTGGTTGAAACGCACAGCGTTGCAACTTGCTCGCATTATTCCCAATACATTTATCAACAAATCCCTCACTACTCATTACGTGTAAGTAGACCGATATAATAACACTTCCTACAGATCCCACTAGGCCTACAGATGAACTGCTCACCTGACAGTTCGACCAAAGCAGGTTCATTAGTTTGGACTGACGTAATGGATCTGGAGTAGTCTGTGATCTTCGAAGTGCCAAGAGTTCAGCGAACATGCCTACTGACGTATAAAGATGAACAGTATGGGTTACAACCAAAATAATTCCAATCATCACTGGCCCATAACTCTCTAGCTAGAACATTTTCGTCAGCCACAAAACTTTTCTTGCAGCTGTCTAGTAGGTACAGACAACAAGGTGCCAAACCAATCGGGGGTGTCCAGTCTACAGGGGTTAGCCAAATGTATGTCTTAATAATAGAATACTGGTGAATTCCAGCGAGGAACAACTCAGAAAGCTTCACGGGTTTGTTTCACGGAGAAATCCATTATTTGGGGGTTCACTGGAGAGGTAACACGCATTCATTCAGTCACTCAACTTAACTCAAAGACCAGAAAAACCTGCTGACCGTTCTGCACCTCACCACGGAAGCTGCAAAAATCATTTACGCTTCTGGTCAAAATTCTCTCAGGATGAGCTTTTCTTTCAGTGTTTCCCTTTTTGTCATCGATCCACCTTGTGCACTCGGAATCCTCTTACGTCATTCTAATCCGATATTCTTATGTTTTGTTGAAACAGTTGCAACCAATCGATCTAAATCAGCTCTTTATGTTCAGAAACAACTTTTCGTGAACTTAACTTTTTCCTGGACTTAATGACGCATATTAACCCGCCTTTTGATTATCCACCCCACTAGTTGTTTGCTATAAAAAATACATCCATGTTATTGCAAATCCGGTACTGATGAGTCAACATGAAATGCTTGCAACAACCAGTTTTCGTGTTCCAACTGTTTTTTTAAGATTGCTCAAGGGAACTGATTGGTTCAAATATCACTTTCCTATAAATTTGATCTGCTGTCTGTCTAACGTCCGTCATTGTGATACGCCTAGAAGTATTTCGTGTACACTTACGGGCCATTTATCATCGGTTCGTATATCGGTGTTGAAGATAATGAGTGCAAATTCGTTTTAGATTATGCAATATACGTGGGCGCTAACAATTCTGCTGGTTCTTGATACGTATTCAAAACCTAAACTATATAGAATGTCAGGTCCTTTCCCGAGCAAATTGGCTGCTTTAAAGTCAACTCTGTTTACTTTGCAAGCTTTTCTTTAGCTCAAAAAATATTACGCCATGTTCGAGCGGATCATGCTACCAACCCGAAGATTGCAGTTGGAATTGGCAACAGTGTCAACATAACAAAACGGTGTTGAAATAGCTGTGTCACTCTGCCAACTGAAGCAACGTTTGTTTATTCGGCTAGGAAAGCCTATTTGGGGGGGGGACTTACTCATTAATATTGTCCACCTGCTGACTATGTAGCCTCACACAGATCAAGTTTTGTCGTAGTTTGTGTTTAAAACCTTACGACTGTTTTGTTATTTCTCCCTATGTACATCAGGCGAGCATCTACAACATGAGTTATAATCCAACCCGACTTTGCCTGAAGTTTTGCAACCGTTTGATCTAAAGGCAAATTATATCGAAGCGTGTGAAAAGAATTTGTCTGCGCGTTTATTTTTATGCTTTCTTCATTGTGTACAAATTCACTGTGTTGCTCGCATAGGGGAATACATGATTGTCATTGGAAGAGTCCAAAAACTGTCTACTAGTAGGTTCGTGGTGCTTAAAATAGACTTATACGTTGAAATGCCGACAGCATTAGGCCAATTCATAGTGACTGTGGTCTGCCTGGAGTGATTCACTCGGTTGGGATGATCAACACACCACCGACGTTAGCACAGTGGGTCATCGAGATAAGCAATCTGTCGTACGGTGTCGAGGTCCACTTCCGTCGTTATAGTATTTGCCAAGTATTTGGCTTTCAATATGTGCAACCGATCATTCTTGTAAAGTGGCACCAACAGGTTGGCAAAGAAAAGGTTAGGAAGCGGGTATTTAACAGTGACTGTTAACCGGATTCTTTTGTCCAATCCCGATATTCTTCCAAGGTTAGATGATTAAGCCGTGTACTAGGGATACCAGCTAATCGTCTGCCACACTGAGCATTCCTTGTCGACGATGCGGCCGACTGGCACAAGGTGCGAGCTGGCCAGATGATGATCTAGCATACTGAAATGAAAATGTTCACGAAGTTGTCGGCCAATATGGGTCAGATTCGTCCCTAAGGCCGGGGACGTCCCGAATCACAGAGTCGGTGGCTGGAGACGTTGGGTGGGACGGCGGTTAACCGAGTTCAGTGGCCTGATTACTGTCGTTGTTCGGCCGAGTTGTCTGTGAAATGAATGCACTTAGTGACGCGGGAAAGCAAAATTCGTAAAGAAACTGTCTTACTGATGAGACCTTACCTTCACTTTCAGTTTAATCGTTTGTATTCAAGGTGTAAACACCCTAATGCTCAGTGGTAGAATAAGCACGAAGCCATTTTGGTAGTTAGATCCATTCCCTTTCCTCTCTTATCTATTCCTGTACACGGCTCGTCTTTTTTTCACAGTTGTGTGGCAGCTAAACATCAGTGAGGATCACCGATTTATTTTTGTACTTCACGGCGATTGATAACTTCACAATGTACTTTAGTCACCTGAGAACCTTCCAAATCTTTACTCCTAATCTTAATCCTCTTCTGCCCGGTCACTCGTCAGCCCACTTGCTCCCATTAACCATGAACGAGTAAATAAGGTGTCAAAGTCAACCCGATTTGAAGATCAAAGCCACACTGAGTAAACACATACGCCGGAATCATCCTTCGTCACGATTCTGTCAAATCCCAAACACATGCCCACAGGTGATGAGATATGTATGCATTTCATTCTGTGTGTTTATCTGACTTTCACTTTCGTCAATTCATGTATCCAATGCTTGAGTAGGTTAGCACGCTGTACGTTCTGCTTTCTGTTAAAACTTCACCCTGTACCAGTGTTTTTTTTCTGTCTTTGACCTCATTCTGTTCTGTGGGAACCAACGTACATCTCATCAGAAAGCATGAGTTTTGATGAACTGAACGGAGGGATTACTCAGTCTCCCGCTTATCAAACAGAATGACACAGACAGTACAAAATGTAATAATAAAAAACGCAATAGCAATTGCAATCTGAAAATACAAAGGTGTAATGTTTGACGATCTAATATAATCACGACAATTTCAGCCTGAGGCTGAGTAACATCTGGTCAAAAATTTGCGGTTGGACACCCATCAATGTGATCAGACGTTAACTTCTGCCTGCTTAGTTTGAATGGAACTTTCCACTCCAACCAGTGTTTACTTTTAGTGATGGATGAGTAAACTAGACGAAGACGCCCATCAATTCGAACTACAGAATACGTCCGTTTGTTTAACGCTTATCGGTTAGAGTAGCCAGATGAGTTCAGATAATTAAAACCCATCCTTGTTCTCCTTTACCAAAGTGAATCATTCATTCATTACACAAATTGGACTACCCTTTGTACGTTGTATTCAGCTACACAAAAAAGATCTTTCGAAAAACAAAGGCTCACTCATAAATCCTGTAACTTACTCCATTTTACCTTGGATAACCCACTTCAGACTGACCAGTTCCGTTTGAATTGGTTGACGAATTGACTGGATAATTTGGAGCACGGTTTTCAAGTAATTAAAGACCATGGCGTACTGTTGCGTACTGATGGAACTTGTGAACAATTGTTCAAGCCGAAAGAGGCCAATATAAGCTGAAATTCCATTAAAACAAGCCGCTTAATGTTAAAGTCAGATATGGCAGCAAACAAATCTATAAACGAAAATATTGTATGATATCTGCACCAAATTTAGTAGGAGTGAAATCTAACAGTTTAGGCGTCGTGTTTAACATGCTATTAATAAACAGATTGGGAATAACACAGTGTTAGGAGCAAGTTGTAATACTTTATGTGTCACCCAGCGCGGGTGGACCGGAGTTCCGGTTCATAAACGCGTCAGCTTGCGTGGTATGACAGACAGCGAGTCGGACAATAAAGACGGTGCATTATTGAACGCCTTTCCTCTACAGTATGATGTAAATCATCCAGAAAGAGGAAAGCCTACAAACTGGTGAATATGTTGCACCATTTGTTGTGCAGTTAGTTTACGAAGTTTTTGTTCTCTATCACTATTTTAGGTTGTCCAGTTTAACTCATTGCCCACCGGTGTCTTCCACGTACGATCAAACCAAACCTAAATGATTGTGCTAAGTTTACCCATTCACTTCGTATATGCAGGTATGCTAGTTATACCGGTTAGGCATTTTTCTAATGAGAAGAAGGAATTACCATTCAGCTTTGGCTTTCAGAACAATTTACACGGCTTTTTGTCACATCGTAGAGTAAGTTGAGTGAGTTGAAAACCGGTGGCTCACACGTTACCAGTGGAGTAAGTGCAAGCCAGATCTGGCAACGTAAACACCTAGTCACAACTGGCGACTCAGGACCGACAGTCTGGTTGGCAAGGAAATCAGTTTGTGCAGACTAGTTTATCCGATAAGTACAACCGAGGACGTAGTAGATACTACCATACATATTTTGTGCTGATAACTAGTTGGCGGCTTAATCATCACGTGCTCGTCACTGCTACAAAGCTGCCACGAAGTGGATCGCTATACCTTTTGAAAAAAATACTAAAAGACGTAAATCGTGCGACGTCCTCCGGATCGTCAGTTCTCACTCTGTGAGCATAAACATACTTGTAAGTAGATCACATGACACAGACTGACACAGCAGGGGACAGATAAGGCAATGATAATTAGGCACAAACAAGTAGGCGCTTATTATCAATCCTCTACTGCCGCATCGACTTTGGCTACTGGCGCAACCGGATTATTCACATGGACTGTTTCTGAATGTGCAAAGGCGGATTGTTAAGGTTAATTGATATCGCCTTAACAAGTTGCGGAATAAGTCTGTTTCGGGTACAATGCAGAACACTGAATGAGTTGGTAACGTTCAACTTGTAGCTTGTGTCAAGTATGTGCTTAACGGTGGAAGGGATGGATTTCGGTCTTTTGGGACAACTAGTGCGGTCTGCTAGCCAGCTGGGTTTTGCGGCCATTTCGTACGGCGTTCGCTGAACTCGGTATCTAAAGACTGTTTGGTCATCTGTACGTAGCTGTCACTGCAATCACACGCAAATTTGTAAATATTACAGGATTTGATTTAATCACTCTTGTTCCTCCTGTTGGACGAAACTGGCAGTCGCAATATTCTCTGTACTACGCAGAGAGGTGCAGAGTACTGTTGTCATAAATTGGTGGCATTCGGTTTCTGGCTTTAAACTTTTGACACTCAAGTTGCCCATGAATTTCACCTCTAGGATTACATTCCCTTTTGACATTGTTGTACAAACATTCTTTTGAGTTTCACCTCAAGTCCTATCGACAAACGATCATAGATAGCTGTGTACCTTTAATGTTGGAAAAGGGGAGATCAATTTCTCCTGGTAACCTATCCCCAATGTATGTTCTTCTTGCTCCCGTGAACAATGTGCACATCAGGCCGCTTCTATATGCAGCGGAGTAAGAAATGTTCAAATCTGTGTACCGGTTAGTAACTCTTGTCTACCGATCATGAGATCAGGCCATCATTTCTTCGAATCAGAGGAATGTCTACGAATGGAAGTCGACATGAATGCTTCTCCTCGTATGTCATTCGAATGTACGCTGAGATGGTGACAATTGGCAATAACTAGACACTCTACATAAGCCTATCTGAATAGCTAACGCTGATTTGCAAATAACAAAAACACAACCTTCACTACACATAATTTAATCTGTGTATGAAAAGTATGAAGAAACAAAGAAAAGCTAATATTCTCACCTCTGGCCTGATTCAATTCTGCCATCAGTTCAGCTTCTTTTGGAAGGTCTGAGTAGGAGATGCATTCAGGATAGACACTGACTTGATTAAGTTTCGCCTCAACTGTCCCGAGCAACTGGAAAATATTTTCTGCCAGTAGTTTATCACGCACAGACAGTCTACGTCGTTTTATGGCGATTCCAACTCCTAGATGTGCCAGCTGTAGGATATCCACGGAAGTGAGTGATTCAAACTACAGGTAAAAGTGTTTGAGAAAATTGTGGTCAGTAGGTCATCTCTGAGCATAATTTAAAGAACCGTTTTTCCCCAATGGGTTAGAAGAAAAATAGGGCTTTGTCTGTTTTTTGAAGTCATACGAACCAGATGGCGCTTAACTGTAAACAGGATCGAAATTGCTCTACAGTGAAAGGCAAACTTTCTACATGCAAAATGAATGATGATCATCAATGGGAACGCTGGTCCACGATAGCAATTTTGTGTGGTTTTACAGAATATTTGACATAGTACTCACATTTCTGGGTCTACGCTAAGCCGTTGTATTACTGTAACAAAAAGCCGTTCAATAAAGCCTGATTTGCACCGTTCAACTCGCAGGTTCTAACAACATGCACGCGCTGGAGTTTATGAACCGGGATTCCAGTTCACAACGCAGCTGCGGTTTCCACCCACACGTCGTACGCACTTCTGCCTGATTTGTGTGCAGCTGACGCTTTTCGCGGTGGGTAGTTTGCCGTTGATCACACTTTGTTGCGCGATGGCTCATCCCGTCACCCGTGTTACTCGCAATCCGTTCACTGTGGAATTTTGGACTTATTTTACCGCTGCGTTGAGATATTCTACTGAGTGTTGAAATAATTCTGCCTACGAATCGGTCACTTATCACATTACGGGGTGGCTAACATACTCTGCCCTGGTCGCATGTCCGGGATTAAGCCATGTAGGTGCACAGCTCGCTTGTCATCGACTATCAACCATAACTAAAAGGATCAGGAGGGATGTGGAGGCCATGACCATCTAGTCGGTTGGTATCAAAGACGTTCACGATAGAACGAAATGCCACACAAGCATCAGACGGCTTGAGAAACATTGGGTTGCTCACGGAAATTTGGAAGTGGGCGCCAGAAAAATACTACTAGGAGGTTGACTGTTCCTTTGAACCGTGCGAGCGAACCCACTTGCCTGGTGTTTCAGCAGTTATGCCAGTTTTCATATTTTAAATGCACACTGCAGCAACGTCGAAACAATGAGGACAAAACAACTCAACAATCGAAGTCAATCCATCATGAAGCATACTCACTAACAGGAGTGACCTATCTGGGGCAACACTTGCAATCAGACCAAGTTGTTTGACCAACGAAGGTTCTTGTAGTTCGGTATCTGGGCCACAAGAACCCAAAAATTTCAGTGGCAGCTATCAAATTCTATCACATGAATTACACATCTGGCGCCTATTTTCATAATACAGTGAGTTCTCGGTACAAATTCAGCTTAATCACAAATGACACTAAGACAGATAAAAGACTGACGTGACACGATCTATGTTGGAGCAGATTTTGCTGCATCTCTACTGGTGTTTACTCCAGGTGAGTTAAAATGTAAAAAAATTCCAAACTATAAAACGGTCAGACAATCAAGCAACTTGACAACAAACACCCGGAAGAAGCCAGCGTCATCGCACGCCAAGCATCAGTTGATGATGCAACACGTGATCGACTCATCAAATTCGTTACGTGTTCTGCTGTCGACGCTATGTCAAGGCCATAGGAGTTAGACACCGTCACCCCACGTTGTACAAAAAGAACTGTTTGCGACACTGACGTTGCTGTGGTAGCAACCGAACTGATTTTGAACTTTGACCCTTTGTGATTGTTCTGTGGTTTGAAATTTTGTACATTTTAACTCGTATGCAGAAAACGTCAGAAAAGTGCAAAGAAGTTTCCTCGAGCACAAATTATGTCGCGTCAATCTTTTGTCTGCCCTATTCAAATTTGCAACAGGAAGTGCTTGTTTCAAATCACTAATCAGTTGCTGAAGTGTATTGACTGATAGAAGAGTTTTCGGTCAGAATTAATTAACTCTGATAATGTGACAGAATGGAGTATAGTTACTGGCATACTGAGGTTGCGAAACAACTTTGACCAGATTATGAATAGTGCAAACAGTACACGCCGGAATCACTGCCCACTGAGATTGGAAGGTAGAACAATCTAAGGTGGTGGTTTCGATTCAATGTTCCATTCAATAGTACAAGTGGTTCAGTTTCTTCTGGCACATTTTCCATTTTTGGGGTTTTCTCTGACACTCTGTGTAAGTGTAGGACAAACCACTTCGATGTATCGTTTGCGTGGTTATTGGTTTGTTTTCGGAAGAATGTGGTATGTGAAAGCCATGAAACCACTTAAAATCCTCCGGTCGCACAACAGTTGGCTCTCTGTAATGAGGTCTGTTCGATTTGCAGGTATGTTGTAACAAGGTAATTTCTTGCAGTTATGTGGCATCTGCGCCTACCGTTGTCCGCACGTCACCTGCCAACCTGTGCACGCGTGCGTCCCTCTCTTTCCCTCTCCCACCCCAGCCCCGAACGATCCAATCGTATTAAACACGCAATCGATTGGGTGACTGCTTGTCTTATCTATGTCTCATCATTATTATGTCATTCGCTCGTGTTCAATAAAGCTACACACTATTGTCGTCACGTGTTCCCACTCTACTCTGGGCCGACTACGTGTCAGGGCTCGCAGTTTAACGTGGTTCTAAATTATAACAAGTTACATTTAGAAGTTCCGAGTTTAGGGGAAAAGGCGAAAGGTAACGACAGAGAGCATTGATGCGACTTTTGAATTAGCCAGAACAGACCTCTGACCTAGCGAACTGAGTGCGCACTTCGGACGGAGGTGCTTCATAAAACCAAGCCCGTAGTGTAAACAATTAAAATACTTGAAACGGACTGAAAATTTGAAAGTAGTCTGCTGTGTACATCGACAATGTTCCAGCCCCAACTCAAACACAGCTTCAGGTTCCATGAACACATGACTGGATAAAGCTTAAAGAATACTTACATCGGCAACTATCCAAACACAGTTCCGTTTACTAATTATGGTTTAGTAGGTACAGGTGTTAATGAAAACAAGTAGAATCCATACATTTTATTAGAGAAGCTGATTCAAACATCTCTCGCAGCTTCAAAGGATGAGAAGAATAATTTTGGATGTTTTAGGTACTGTTAAATGCTTTGACTGGCCACTCCATTCTACCATTGATGCACATTAATTCGATTGGCCGAAAACTGATCGTAAGCTCTGATTTCATTTGCAACGCCTTTATCTTCCATGACTTCGATGACCACTGCACCTGGTCACCCACGTACAGGTCCGAATGAGTCTTTAATCTGCTGGGCATTCCCCAGATCCGTTACGTAAAGCAGGATTGACGATCACGAAAAGCCAAATCACGACTTATGTCAGTGTTGATTTTGGATTGTCACCTCCCTTTGTGTTTACTCAATCCAGATTTTATTCCCCTGAAAAGTCTGCACATTGTTAACCAGTACTTCGTTTTACACTTAAGATAACGGGATTTTTAATAGATAAGGGATCATTTTGTCACGAAATTGCTGAATGCACTGTTATCCGCTGTTTTCTGTTTCCTTAGAACCTGTGCAAAAAGCTCTTGACTACTTGTTTTATATGGAATAACAACCTTGTCTGCTCATTTCTACCAACTTCAATGCTCCGTTGAATAATATCTGTGTGTGTGACCATCTTTGTTTGCTACTCATACTGATACTTTTTTGTTCGCAACACTTTTTCTTATCACGTCGTTTCACAAATCTAAGGATCTATGGGGGAATTAGCCGAATTTCATGAAACAAAATTAGTTACAGTGTGCAAAAACAAGTCTAAAAGTACTCTACACTGCCTGGGATTTAGACAAACGTTGATGCGACGTGTTAAATTTTCGTTTACTCTCATCAGTCGCACAAGTAAAACGTGCAAATTGTATACCACAGACAATTAGAGATGAGCAGGGTGTGAACATGCATACATTCAAACCATGGGCAACCCGATGGGTTGCTTCAGCCATGTTTATGAACATAGCGTGAACTGGTGAGTTCGCTGAAGGCCAGTTGCCTCGTGTTCTCCCTATGCAAACGTCACTGCAACTGCAAGTGAACTGGTAAACAATGTGAGAGGCAGACTAGTTAGACAAACTCTGTTCGCGATTTTGAAGAACTGGTCCTTTGGTGGCTTGAACTAAACGTAGTTGGGCAGCCGCATACGTGCGGGATAAGGCAGACTTAAATCTTTGCTTGGTGTCATTGGCCAAATGATCTTCTTTAAATTGCAGGAACAAAAACAAATTCTTTCTCTGGGCGTGGGGATGGAACTTTACAGCAATTTATCTATCGTAAGGCAACATGAGGCGAGCAATATCTTCGGCTGTGCAGCTTTGCTCCAATAGCATACAAGTGTGGTTTAGTCAAGACCCCAGTGTTGTGAACCGAGAAGGTGGATGGAACAGATGTTGTTTATCTGGAGAAACCAATACACGAGTTATGCGTCTCAACCTGACTACCAATAAAAACACTCAGTTGCACACCACACTGATCTGAGGATGTTCCGGTCTAGTTGGACACCAAGTCACAGTTCCCTCATATGGCGAAGGCCATTCCATGTGATGCCGCCTTCCAGTGATCCTTCCGTATCTCTCCCGTATTTGTCCCGCGGCCATTTCATTCCATGCTGTCGTCTCGCTACTGAATAGTGGTGGTGTAAGTAGTATAGTGCGACCGTCTATCCTCACTACACTAGTTCATACGGCTAGGCGGGTTTGCACTCGTGATAAGCTGCAGACCGAACAAGATATGTTAAGAAAAACGTTATTGGCGAATGGACATCCCGGAAAATTCATAGCGACCCACAGTAAGGTGAGCAAGTTTAGTGCGCCAGTTCAGATAGCCCGAAATAAGGATGTGTTTTTGTACCTGCAATTTAAAGAAGATCATTTGGCCAATGACACCAAGCAAAGATTTAAGTCTGCCTTATCCCGCACGTATGCGGCTGCCCAACTACGTTTAGTTCAAGCCACCAAAGGACCAGTTCTTCAAAATCGCGAACAGAGTTTGTCTAATTACTCTGCATCTCGCCTCATTTACCAGATTTAACGTGGTATTACATTAGTTTATAACCAGTCGCCTCTACTTATGAAAATTTGGACGACACATTATACCATGCTATTTTCTTTCTTAGCAAATCTCATATACTCCACATCAGTCTGCTTGGCTACTGACAATAACCATCTTGAAAACTAAAGAAATTTCGATCCTAAAAAGATGTCATCACCTATTTGCTACTTTCTACGAAATAGCAAAACTTTCGATGGACCGTAACCCACGTACTACAGCAAGATACAGAATTAAACCCGTTAAAGTTATAGGGGTTATATCAGACGGGCCACTCTAATTGCTTCCACGAGTGACCTCAAAAACACGTACTGACAATCAAAGGAATAGCACTGAGGCTTGGATACTATCTGACAAGTAGCCAATCACTAGTTCTCAGAACAACCGTATGATCGAATTAGCTCACCCGGTAGCATGTCTTGTTCGGATGATCATTCGGTTTGATATTTCCCCACGCTTGGCACTTCTGTCAGTATACTTTTCGATTACCGCATATAAGGTCTACGCTATCTTAACGACGTGTTACAGCACAATCGCCTTTGACTATGCGCTTAAAGAAAACTCCGGTAGCATAAGCACTAATAATTTATAGGTAATCCCCTAACGTCCGTCTTTTTGCAGAAATACTGTGAATTGCAACACCTTCAGTGTCCAACCTTCCCCGTAATTAGGGTTTGTACTAAAGTAGACACAGTAACCACTGCGACGTCCCACATTCTCTAGCCGGCAACTGTGAAACCAGTGCAGCTAACTTCCTAGTCAAACATTGGAACATGTTTAAATACACCACATTGAAATCAAGAAAGTATAGAGCTGTCAAAAGTGATGTTCATGATGGCAGTGGGTGTAGAATTTTTTTAGAACAGCTATCTTTCCACCTCTAAGGGTCCAGGATTTTCACTTTAATAAGCATGAAAGTGTATATCCTTTTATCGTAGATGTATTCTGTTTCAAACTTGGTTTTGAGTTACTCCCCCAGCGATTGCTTTAAATGAACCTGTTAATTCTCTGCTTTTTCTGCCATTGGGATTATTAGAACGTGACATGGTGAGCACTGTTGAGGTTCTAAGTTGTCTATAATTTGTACTGGATACTGAAGGCTATCTCACTAATCATAGCTACAAGAGCACGCCGAAACATTGATCACATGTTTGACGCTTACGGATAAACTTCCGTTTTCTGTTTAAGTAACGTCAAAAACACCGACAATTCATCCCAACCAACAGTCAGACCGCAGTGACGAACACCTCTTCGATTTACTCAAGGTCTGTTGAATTGGTCTCTGCGCACAGCTACAGAGGTGCAGTGTTTTGAACTGCTGTGTATACGCATATAAAGAGCACGGGCGTTTGTCCATGCGCAGTTCATCGTACATTGCACCCGTAGTCATATTTGTTGGAACGATTGATCGCTAAACCGCATTCGCCTACTGGTCGATATTGCAGTCTGCAGCTTTGCAAGACAACCGTTCCTACTTTTTATAATCTACCGTTCCTCTCCAACTTTTGTTCCCTTTTCTGCAGTACATCATTACTGCCCGACCCCACATGACATCTAAGTTACCCACGCAACCATCAGCTACCCAGTCCATTCATGAGTTACTTGAGCCGCATTTGTTATTTTAGTTCTCGGGGTGTCCCGGTTGCAGTGAGCACCCCGGTTTGCTTACCGGCACCCTTAAGGGTGGTGCTTACAACGGGGTGGCAATTTTGGAGAAACAGTGCTAGTTGCGAAATCCGTTCTAACAGTCTACAATTAATCTTAACTCGGTTGATAGAAAAAGCAGTGACACTATTGGAAATTGGTGGTATTACCAAGGTCAGACTGCAGTTTGTTCGAATTACCGGTAACAGTGAACTACTGGTGTGAGAAGATAACAATCGGTTGGGTAGGACCTTCAACCAGTCACTTGTCAGTACGAGAAAGAGGCGGTTATAACGCTGTTGCTCGTTCTTAGGTCTTCTGTAAAGACAGATTACCGGAAGCATCGATACAATTCAACTTGGTCGATCCAAGATCCACTGCAGACCGCCAGAGAATTCAGGTCTATAAGCCCTAGTAACGGCGCATCTGATCTTCCTAAATTCAGTGGTGTCTTCATTTGACCGCCGGTATGTATTTTTAATCCCTTATCTTGCTAGCTTGATTAACCTGCATCCAGCGCCTTGTCAATGATTAGTGATCACTAAACGTAACCTCGTATTCAGTTTGGTTTGTGGTGGTTAAAAGTCTTCTTTCGATGTTAACTTATTCTGGTTCGGACCTGAAAGCATCTCCCACATTCAACTGAGGCTCATGCTATCGTAAACCCGATTCGCGTTTGGTCGGAATCACACTTCAAATAAACTGTATAGGACAAGAAGATAATTTCAGACTCGCTTCCTCTGACCAGTTCGAAGCAGACAGCTGGTGAACTGGCTTCGTTTGTGTTGGAAGACTCCTGATGCTGTTTGTCCCGATAAGAATTATGTTCTTCTTGAATGACTAACATAATAATTTGTTGTTATGAGTGAGTGGTGAACAGAGAAAGATGCAGCTAAGAAAAATTTAGGATTATGCAAGATTTGAGCCAACGACGGAAGCAGCACGGCCCTACATGGTACATGCTCTACCATATGAGCAGCCAAACCCCATCGAGATCCTGGAATTATTAGTGTACCATTTATTTAATTACCCAACCGTGTTCCTGGTGTCCAATCAGTGATCCAAGGGGCAGATTGGCACGAAAAGGTTATCTTACGTTCGGAGACGAATAATATACGGTCCATCGATGTTACATATCTCTACGCGCATGCACACACGCACACACACACACAGTCTCTCACTTACGTGAACCATCGCAAGGTTGCCGGTTGCAAAGTTCACGCGTTCACTCTGACTAGCCTGCCCAGACATGCTTTGTCCTCATCTCACTGGCTTTTTACTGATTCTTTTCAAGTTGACCATCGATCTGCTCGCTGTGAATTCTGTTCATCGTTTTTTCATGCTGACTGTCAGGACACAGAACGTTCCTCCTGTATCACTTCATTCCTCACTTCCGTGCGTAGTGTAGACAAGAGGGAAATTCCACTGGTGGCTGTCAGAGAAAATGCGAGTTGACGCTAGAAAAACAGAGGAGCTGTTAAGTAAACTGGGCCCTCATCCACAGCTTTCGAGCTTCCGACACGGTTTTAACGCCCATCTGGTAGCACATATACTGCCTAAATTCATGGTTGTGGTCGTCTGAAAATCGACCGAAATTAGAATTTTCTCATGTGAATCTGTTTGCAATTGCTAGTAGCCGTATGCGCAGAAGTGCACATGTACGATGACCAAACAACTTACCGACAAAAATGTCATGGCCAAATCCGATAACAGTCGAATTGCGTCTAGTTCGCTGCCGAGCAAATACAGAAGTTCACCGCAAATCCATACAAACGATTCCGTGGTATTTGGTCCAGGAAGAACTAGTAACAACCATTGAAAATATGTGGTAAAGTAAAACATGTACCAAAATATCCCGTCTCACGGTAGATATTGTAGAAAAAATGATTTCCAATTCCCTTTTTACAAAACTACAATCTCCAGTGCCAGAATAACCCTTACATTAAACGTGTAGATGTGAGCCAATGAGTCGGCTTAGTGATTGTCTAGTGTGAATTATTTGTTTGCTTCAGCAAGCAAGATCCCTTTTAGGTTGTTCAAGTTTGGTTATTTTTCCTATTAGTATACACCGAGTAGACTGTACACAATGGTTTAAAAGAGTAGGCCGTCGAGTTGTAAAGAGTGACGACGAACAAACCACTTCCAATGAGTTACGACGGTCACAGTTATTGATAACTTGGAACTGTCGCTTCACGATGCCACACTTTATAACTCACCACTGCAAGTGGTGATCGGCGAAACACTTTAGTGTTCAAAAAACTACTTCCAACCTGCCAAGCCTTTACGTGCGGCAGACATTCTGATGTACCACGTCCTGGTTTCCCAATGGATGTCACATTTGACAGGCCTGAGCTTAATTAACACGCTAATAGGCCTCGGATTTTAGACGGGGGCAACTTCAGGATTACAAAATGGGCTGCCCCATGTTGTACTGCCTGGAAGAAGTAGACATATTCTTGGGCTATTCAATACAAGCGCCGGATCATTGCAATGTTGGAAAATCTAGGTAACTTTCAACCGGTCAATATCTTTGGCTGCAGTATTTGTCATACATTCAGCTGACCTTAACGTATGAGAGCCCACTTATACTGCTGCTGACCCCCATTATTTGTCGTCCTAAGTGAGTCTAGTAAACGGAATTGCCAGTGTGCTACTCGAGGTATGCTATCAGGTCCAGTGTCAGCGATAAATGTTAGTGTATTTCCCAGCTAATGACAAACAACCTAAATGGTGGAAGGAGCACGTAGCACTGGAAGACAATTGACGAAGTAAAGCATGATATTTCGCTAATGAAGGTTAAAAGAATGAGACTTTGCAGCCGCTTTCCCACAAACCAATAGATATAAGAAATGCTGAATTCGCAAATGGAAGCAATCTACAAATTACAGAACTTAGTATCTACTGGATTTCCGTTTATTACTGAGCAGTATACCGCTGTTTTTATGATTTATCGCGTTACCGGAGTGTTACTTCGATATATAAAGCGTTTTGTGTGGAGTGTATAAAAGGCCCACGATAGCTTCTTTCCGGTGTCCTGCTTATCTAGACGGGTCGTTCTATTTCAAGTGAATATATTCTGAGATGACCGCCTACTAACCATAAATAAGTAGCGTGATGACAGCCAACTAATACGATGATGATAAAGTCAGTTGATGAACCAGCACAGTACTGCGGGATGCATGCTTCAACATAACTTCAACCTAATTCGATCAGTTAACACATGTACGGGCATGTCATCCAAGTCCGAAATTATTTGGCCTTGCATGCCTGTGGTTTTCCCAAACCCTGATTAAGCAGTCCTCGTTTTCAGCAGATATCCTTGTTAGGGACGAAGCAGTTCGCTATTCGTATGGCGACACACACCGTGTACTGGTAGAAGGACAACTCACACACCCTCTGGAACGCTGAATTCATTCAATCAGAAAATGGCGGGTGCGCAAGACAATAATTTTGACATTACTAATTTTCGTATTACATCAAGTTGCAAAGCTTTAAAGAGCACTTTGCGTGTACAGAATATTGTTTGCGATTTCTCGCTTCCACACACTTGGCACGTTCGTACAAAACAAATTGACCTTAGTGGTTAATGAAAACTTCGTGCTAGTTGATGTTTATCACAAAGTAAGATCTTAAAAAGTAGTCTTACATCATAGATCAGTGTTATTGGTTTGGGCTTTACAGTAGCTTACGATAGCTTTTCAACCCTTTGAGCACTATGAATAAAGAAGACGCGAAAGTACGACACACCAGCAAGTGAAAAGCTAGCTTTTATTCTTGTTATGGATGAGAGATCAAGAAACAAAATGAGTCACAGTCTTTCATCTGGAATCGATTGACATTCGAATAATATGGAACACTGCCACCCGCATTTAGCTCAGAAACGAGGTAGAGGTAAAGCTTCAGTTACATAGGCTCTGAAGAGCCTCCAACACCTTGACCTGCATTGAGAGACACTAATGTCAAAAGTGAACTTTAGTCAAAGAATTACTTATGATGATAGGCCTTCATCAATGAAAATTAGTCAATCACCAATCTTCGGGTCATTTAAACAAAGCAAACTGCTTCTTAAATCCACGCAGAGATTAGTCGAAAAGATGAATCTGTTAGAATCAAGACTGTAACCTGAAGCACACCATGCATTTAACCATAATGCTCGAGAGTGCAAGTAAATAATTTATAACGTAGATACAGAGTGGAAAACGTGACACCAATCCCAAAAGCTTCCCTCTATTGAGAAAGACAATTTACGGAAGTGTGAGCAAGTTGGCTGGATTCAGCGCTCGTTTACTTTCGGAGTATCCATTTATTCAACACTGGATGGCGTTCTTCATTGGTCGTGATTGTATCTACTATTCTGTTTACTCGTGAAGATCTCTGACGTGATGAAAACAAGACGGCGCAAACTGTGACAGTTGTTATCAAAGCTATAAAACTGCAGGATCACGGCAACAATAACGTATAATCTTGACTCAAAACATCTACTGCCTATCCTGTTCATCCTCCAAAGCACTCTGTGGAAACAATGAGACAACCTCTAACCAGTGGAAGGCTATGCCCTGAGATAAGAAATCAGTAAAGTTCCAAGAGTCTCAACTCGTAGGTGGACCACAGAATGTCAAGAACATCAAGTGCACTTGATATAAATCGTATTCTCCTCCTTGGTATAATTAACATGGAAAATCTCGGTCCCGAAGATATTGCGTCGGTCCTCGCTAATTGGGCGTAAGACAAACCAAAAGACGGGTGCAAAAACAACTTTGTTCCGCTCCAACAACGTGTGTGACAAGGAGAAAACTGTAAGGTATTTAGAGGGCACATAGCGACCCAGAAACATTCTTCAATGAGAAAATCGAAGGATAGACATCAAAAAAATGCTTAGGGTCACTAGTCTCCAATAAGCGTAGCGGAGTAAAGGTAGAACAAGCAAAAAATGGCGAAGGTTACTTCTCGATTGTTCATGACATTTCCGCTTCTTCTGATTGGGTAGAATCGTCTTCTCGAGGAAGGAGGCGGTTTTGGACGACAAAAATAGAGTCATCTAACAGGGGCATTGTTGCAAACCACCGCGTGCAGGTGTGCATCGTTATTTGCCCAATGACAACCACCAGCTCTTGCTAGCAATCTTCACGCGTATATGCACCTCTTCGTAGCCGAAGGTTGACACTGACAGTCACAGTCACAGCTCTGATTTGTTGGACAGTTCGATCTCTGAAGTTGCCCACTATAATGCGTGCTAATGCACCCTTTAGTGGATTTCTCATCGTACAACTGCGGCGCAAGCTGGAGCTGGTTTCGTTTATCCAACATCTGATGTGCCTTTATGCAAAGCATTCCAAAAACTTATCTTCGCCCACTCGTACTCCTCGAGATTCACGTCGACTGGCCCGTGAAATAACTTTCTGATAGGACACACCAACCACCTAAACATTTGCCAGTGGTTGTGACGGGTACCCTTCGAATTGCGCCTTCACATTCAGTGGCAAGTGTTCCAAAGTCAATAATGGAGCACCAGCTATTCACCGCAGCATTTCCTCAAGCAGTTCATCAGTCAGAATGTGTTTCCTTCCACCACTACAAGCCTTTGGTGTGCAGTTGGTAATAATGATCCGCAGCCAAATGTGAGCTGTTCCCATGTTCGCACCATTCGTTGTCACTGTCGTGAGCCAATTCTATCTCTGCTCAAATATCTGAGTGATGTGCTTGCCCCTCCATTTGATCTGAGGTTTTTGTTGCCCCGGTACGAGTAAAAATGGAACCTGAACGTCTAAAACCACTGGGTTCATTTCATTGGCAGTAACCTTCGTAGCGCAGGGTCGACACTTCCGTTATTTCGTTGGACCCAACTGTACACGGTGCTTCACACTGTCGTCCAAATCAACAACATTCAATCACTCGTTTATCGCTCTAACGACATGCGCGGACTACCCAACGTTTGCGGTGGCGTGGCTTGGTAAACAGTTAGACAGTCCGTGTATTGTGGAGGTGGGAGAAATTCAGCGTAAGTAGTACGTAACTGTTGTAACTGGATCTACGGCATAAGGGCGCGTGAACAGAATAACGGTTAAGGAAACGGCGGATAACGAGAGACTGGTCAACAATAGTGAACAACAAACCACGGAGTATACTGGTGACTTCTCGGCCAACCCAACCACCCGAGGCTAACGCATGAACACAGAAGACTGGCCTCCAGATAGAGCACTTTTTGTTACTCGGTCCGAAGACAGCACGGTCACAACCCCGTCCATGTTTATGGGGTTGGGGCCAGCAACAAGCAAAGGTCAAGAGAATGGACCAGACAAACGTTCAGACAGTGCATGGTAGACGTTTAATCGGAATGACAGCAACAGTTGTCAAGAGGGCTCAGAACGTTCATGAAGATCGCAGGAGTACATGATCCTGGTAAAGGTGAAGGTCATGCACAGGTGTACTTTGTCAGTCATTTTGTCACATATTGTTTACGCGAAACTGGTGACTTCCCCCACAGTACCGGCAGAAGGCTTAGCCCTGACTGACGGTATTCTTATCAAAGAAAGGGCAGGAACGAAAATGTTGTGTGTTCTACGGTCCAAAATCCATTAGCAAGGATCAAGGTTAGTGAATGCACAAAATGTGATCAGTAATATGCACAACAAGAAGTAAACGGCATGACGTTACAGTATGACCACGGTACTTGCCCTACTGCTAGAAAGGGCACGAATACGTGCCAGCTAGTTGGGTCGCCATAAAACGATGATCCCCGCAGTAATCCACACGACCGCAGTATCGTGAACAAGGTGGTTTCATGAACGTATGTTGCTCAGTTTCTTGCACTCCATGCGACCGCAGCCGTGTGATCTGGTAGATGACTGTATGGTATACTGTAAATCGCACTTAAATAAAATGTTAGCCGAATTAGTTAGTTAAACAGATGCCACTCCGTTAACTTATTACCTCTGTTATGGAATCCTGGATCTCAATGAACAACGTCGTCAGCCACCCAGATCTCTGTTTCGTGTTTCGATGTAAGTTTGTGATTACTGTGTTCATAGCTCGAGTGAATTATCGCACCTCCGCGTGACCTGTTCTCTCACATTCCTACTATCTTCTGACGGACCTCGTTTAGCGACCTCACTTCTGGTTATAACACATTGATTTCAGTGCGTTCGTTTGGTTCACAATCAGCCTTCGTAGCTAACCTCGCTTACTTTGTCTGCCCAACCTACGCCAGTGACTTTTTCTGTGGCCAGCGGTGCAGCTGATTGCAACCAGACGAAAGCCGAGTATTCTCTGCTGAATGGCACACAAACCCCCCGTTGGTTCGTTCACTATCTGTAAATGACTGTTCTTTAAGCTTTGCACAGTCATCCTGCGGCAGCTAATAAAGTGAATAGTTGTAACTACTGTTTTGTTTGTCATCAGCAGATTCAAACTGTAATAACAGAGGCGAGTATAATTTCGCTGTTTGAATCCGAAATGGTGAGGCGTCACTCAATATCAAGCGTTGACGTTACAAGATACATTGCCTCTAACGTTAGTGGAGGTTTCTTGTGAAAAATATATTGCCTTGGCTAATATTATCTGACTACGTCTAGGGTTAGGTTGATTCATCATACAACAAATATCAAAAGGAGTAAGTCGTGACTACTACTAACATACTTTTACTGTTGACTTACATCTGACGTTTTTGCATTTCTCCCAACAGTTGCGGTCAAAAGTCTACAGGAAAAGGTAAGAAATTCAGGGTTTTTTTCCACGCTTCATTAGAGAACACGGTATATGCCAATGAACAGTACGTTTCAATAACCTATTCGTCGAGGGCACGAAGAGGACGTACCACATGTGGCCGCTTGGTGTGTGGAATACACTCGCTCCGAAAAGTCTTCAAAGTTTCCAGCGCACAGCGTCCTAGAAGCTCCAACTCCCCGTTGACCTCCCCGTTTGAAAAGACGACAGACACTTTCTCCGAAGCGCTTGAGCCGGGGTAGAACGTATCGGAGTATGTGAGATTTGAGCCGTTGGCGGACCAAGTCCACACTGGAGATGGTGACGAACTTCTCTGATGATGAAGTGCACGAATTAAGGTTTTTGAAAAACGCCAATAGACAACCAGTAGATGGGCACTGTACACAGTGCCGGTGAAGGGTTGCTTCCGAAACTCGGGATTAACCATGCAAGTAAGAATGCTACAAATGAAGTTGATCATTCAGAATTTGTTTGAGTTCCTAGAATTAACTCAGACTGAGTTATCACTTAAGGTACGGTATTTTTATTTCAGTAATAATTCCGGTTGTCTTAGCAGCGATTTGTATATACGCAGTTGCAATGAGGTTCAAACAACTCTATACACAACTAGGTGTTATAGACCTTTAAGAAATCAACACGGTACTGATATATTCCTCTGTCTTCGTTGTTCATACACATCCTAAGATCCTCTAATATTTTTAGTTCCGTACCTGGTTGCACCCGCGCTTCATCATTTAACATAAGCAAATTTGTATAATGAGTCGCTGATTTCTTTGTCCAAATTCATTTATTTACCAGTGGCTAAATAAAATTATCCGACCTATTGGCTATTTTAGTGTATGTAATTAACTAGAGTTTAGAAGTTTCGCTGTCACTGTACCTGGAAGTGTGTGCTCAAATTGAAGGTATTGTATTCTTGTCATTATGTACTTGCTCGAGGCTACGTGCATTTTAATGGCTGTTTGAATGGGTGTGTGAACGTTTGGTATTTATTCCACTTAGACGCAACCATTGGTCTTGAGAAGAATCGTCACTAATCAAATGACTGCATATGGGCGTGCGTTGGTGTTAGTAGCTTTGTGGTTATATCCTGCTTCGCTCTGTGGCGAATTTCTCAGAAAGTTCACAATAGAAACACTGAAACCAACACACGGAGTGCTGAATACTCAACAGTGAAAGTTGCTCGACACTTCGGTTTCTGAATCCCAATCAACCTATATCATGAGCTTGATTGTATTCATCTGCTGAAAATGCGTACTCTGATCTAGTTGCCCAATGTATTAAACGTGTCAATCCACCGTTTACCAAATCGTAGACTTTTCCAGTCTTGCGTTCAATGAGTCGGCGTTTCATCCTTACCTACTGTAACTCTCTAACGGGTTGGGCAAAGGTTTCACTCAGACAATTATGAATACGATACTTGGCCCCGGTTTCGAGCGTTCTTTCTGTCTTGCCAAGGTAGTTGTTTCCGCGTCTACAGAATAACTGATTGGACACTCACCGGCAGAAAACATGGAACTTCTCAACCGACCTACCGGACACAGGGAACCACATCACTATTGCATCCTGATGAATGCTGGCAATCCACAACCTCTCAACTGTGTTGAAACCCTACGGATCAACCGTTGGCAGCGGACTGAACGTGTTCAGAATCAGTCGATTGTCAGTCTCTGTTTGCCTTGAGCCTAGTTAAGAGTTTCACCCACGATTTAACCTGATCTGTACTTTTAAGCATTTTATTTGTCCTGTTTTTCCGCTAGTCACAAGTTTACAATCTAAGAAAGTTCACAAAATAAATTCGTGTGGTAATTTCTACCCTCCGCCCACGCAGGCCGAATCAATAGTAAGTCTGGAGAGGTAGATCAGGTCCGCTCCGCGGGTTTAGCTTCACATGACACACCTGACCCCCGGATAATGACGTTAACAGGAAAAACGGCTCGCCGAGTTCGATTGCATGTCCTGTTTGAAAATGAACGACATTCTTTAAGGGAACGGCGTCACTAGTAGCTGACAGTAAAGTGTTCAGCCAGTATTCATGGTTTGGTTGCACACAGTGGTCCCCACCAGAGGTGCTGCCATCCTTTGTGCCGAAATGTTATATGTGGTCCATAATCATAAAAATCGATTGCCACTGTTAGTGAGTCACGTCCGGACACCGAATATGCCAGCTAGCCGGTTCTGTTTTAAAGCGAGACGACCGAGGTGTCCTTTCACAGCACCAGCAACCAGACGATATTCGAGTATTCGATTCGTCTTTGAAGATGTTCTTGAAAATGTCAAAATTATTTCCCCTAGAGACGGATTTAAATATGAGAACAAACAAGGAATTTTGTCTTTTTCGGCGGACTCTGGCTGACGTTCTAGATCAGACAAACGATCAGTCACTGTGATCTATTCAACCAACCTGTGCTTCGCTTTGGAGTTCATTACGATTCCCCTGTTCACCCCGACCGCAGAATTTGGTTACATTGTTACCAGAAACCTCAAAAACCAGACGGTATTCGGTAACACTGTCCAGCTGTCATTCCAAATAGGTAGTAACAACAACAACGCCACAAACGTGTCTTTTGGAGACACTGCACACTTACAATTCCGAACCCAAGAAAGTGCTCATCACAACAGCTTGCTGACCTGGTTGCCGAGAAACGCGGACACACGCTTACCCACTGTATTAGCTTGAAAGATAGAAGCAGTCGACTGGTATGCCGTGGCATCGATAACTTCCTATGCCGTCAAGTCGTTTGCGTTGCAGAATTGGGCTGACCAAGAGGACTGTACCTCCGAACTTATGATTTAATAACTTCTGGACAACAGATTCAAAAGTCTGACTCATTAACTAGTCCAGTTCGCTAATGCATAGGTGTTACTTATGAATACTGGTGCGAGCAACAGATGTATTGGAATTTATATCAGGCTTCTAATAAGTGCTGTAAGGTTTCCGGTCGTATTGAGTACTGAGTAGGCGGTCATAGTCAACCATTGTAATTGGTGTGTCGTTTGTCTGGTGGTACCTTCTCTAGCCTCTCCTTCGTTATTCGTAAGAGAACAGCATTACAACTAAATAAATCATCCCATTTTATGCATAAAGGACTGTGCCTCACTGTTCAAGAATTACCACACAGTCAGCACTATGTAATATAATCTTTTGTGAAAATTTTTGACCGGCTACCCACATTTTGCTTGTTTGGTAATTACTCACCCAAAGGATCGGAATGTTAGTCAGAACAGCCATTCAGATCGCTTGATTATATGAGCCTGACCAACAGGTTACGGTAGAAGAAAAATTGGGGTTTTCATTAAAGAAACTAGGCAAGCTCAAACCAAACGTGGGAAAGATCCGATACTTCTATCCGTCAGTTCTCAGAGTATTTACAAACTAGACCCCATCTACGGTTGCTGCTACGTCGGCCGAGCTGCAGACCACCTCGATACACACATCAACTAGCGTACAACGAAATGTATTCTAAATATGACTGTTGACTGTGTAATCTAGTTTTAATAAACTATTTACAACCGGCTAACTTTCAACCGCCCGTTAAACCTAAACTTACCTAGACGCTCCACGCCGTGAATGGCCAGGTCCAGATTTCCAGTTAACAAAAGTGGCTGATTGCTGGTCGTGCGTTGACTGGAGGAGGATGTGAGTATTTTTACATAGGTCAAATACAGTAAAGACTTTTCCGATTTGCAGCGTTCTCATGAGTCCCTCAGAGACTTACTAGTATTCTTGGTGAAAACAGCAATTGAACTATTCCACGACACACCGATAAAAACTTCGGAAATATAGTATTTTAAGTGACGACTTCTGCTTTAAGGTAGACAACTAATTCTTAACTATTTTATGATGCTGTTCTGTTACCAATGAGAAGTCAGAAGCTTTGACAATCTAAATTGAACGATGCTTAGATATGTGGTGGTAGCCTCCGATTTCAAATGAGCACTACAGATACCAACTCACCAAATGAAGCATTAGACTAATTTTGTTCACAATGCAACTCACAACTGGTGAGTGTGGGTAGGTGTTTAAATGTGGAGAGTCCGCCATACCGACCTTCTAGTTAATGGCGCTGTGGTCAGCTCAGTGGACTCGTGACATTATAGGCTGCAGCCTTAATTTAGGGCCTATCTGAAATATGCATCGTTGACGGACCATGGTAAGAGGACACTTTGAATTTAGTATTTCTTTTCAAAATTGTCTGGCTACCTGCCCACCAGAAGTAGTAAGCTATAATAAACCGCAAGATGTACTCGAATTAATACTCTATAGTTAGTTTACAGATTTCCTTTCATACATGCAGTGTTGTATATGGTCACTGAGTCGAATGAGCGCAGGCAGTCGCCTAGAATTATAATCCTTCTTTGTGCTAAGGAATTTTGTATATTACCAGTTAGTAAAACAATAAGGTTTATCTTACCTTGGATCGGTCACTAGAGAATCCAGCTGTAGAAGTGCACGTTCCAGATTTACCGGGTCCGGGAACAAAGCCAGTTTCGATACCTGGTAGGAAACCATTTTGAAGGCGAACGCGCTGTTATGAGTAGTACCCAATCTGTAATTCACTAGGTTTGCTGTTGTCGTTAGAAGGAGAGAGTGCCGTGTATGAGCTCTTTTATCCGGATCGCTAATCCAGTCCAACATTCTTTCCCTAAGTGTGACTGGGCTAGACTGGGCCTCGGTCAGCAGTATACTGCACTGGCTCGAGTTCATGGCAGTTGAATGTTTGTACGCATCACCATCTGATTTATCCAATAAACATTGTATCAAGTTGTTTTCAATGCGAGCTGACAAACGATTATTTCTTGAGTTTGATGAAAGTGCACTGTTCAGATTAAGCCTCGGATTGGACACGGATACAAGTGCATGAAATCTTGAACCAACTTGTTTGAAGGTGACACGTGCCCTCCCAGGAATTATTGTGTCATCATCAATGAGTGGAGACGACCTGGATGTCGATTTTGTTTTGTTCCCTCCTAATTTTCGAAGGACCACTGGATTGTAATTCTGTAATTCACCAATCAGTTTTATCACACAGCTTTCCAAAGGCAGGTGAACACCTGTAGCCTCACTATCTCCTAAGGAATGAGGAAGGAAAACGAACCTAATGACCATATTGAAGAAGGGACTATAATGGTGAGAATACATGGTAGTTCACCACCCCGCTATAACAAAATCACAAAAGCAATGGAGAAAACTTGTTTTCTGTTTTTGTTCACGCGGTTGTCCCACAACATTACATACATCTACTCACATACATGTGTTCGTGAGGACCTATTTGGACTGGTTTTATTAATGGAGTCAATAATGGTTTTAACCGTATATGTTGCTGCATCGTCCCCGTTACGTCAGACTTGCTTAGCGTTAATTTTGACGAACTGGTTAACGTGTGTTATAAGACCGCGTTCTAAATTGTTTTCAGGACTACTGAAACTTTTGTGAACAAATGAAAACCTTAACTATTTGCCTTGCTACTGAAGCGGTTCCACTTGTTTCTGATGGGACCTAGTCTTGTTGAGCGTGCTTCTTAAGGACATAAGTGAGGTCCTGGTTTCACGTTTAACTGTTCGACTACCCCGGTGCAATAAGACGAGATGTTGTCCCAGTGGTCCAGCATGGGGTTTGAGCTTCCAGTGCATTGCGGTTTATTTGTCTAATGATATTTTTGTGAACTTTAATCCGTCCAATTTTCATACACAATACAGTACGTATACGAGATGAATCGTTCATGTTGATCAAAGAGGTATGTTTTAGAGATACACTTAGATATATATATATATATATGTACTTAGAGAGATATTTTGAGAATTATAAGCTTCTTGGTGTCAGAACGTAAATCTCTCAATCACCATGTGAAGTAAACCTGAAGTTGGTGGCTTAAACAAAGATAATTTTGACAACTAAAAATAATTCCTTCCCTAGATGAACATTACTAAGATATCTAATAAACTCCGACCATGTGATCTTGTCCGTCGATCTCTATGCACATGCCTGCTGTTTCCAGCTGCGTTCTCAGCCCCCTAGATATCAACCAAAATCGCTCTCAGTAAAGAACATAATGAAAACAGCACACAGCCAAATATTTTCATGCCTTCACTGTGATTTCGCCCAGCATCAGGAAATACACCTTCCAAATTTCTGACGCTTTGGTTGTCATATGTAAAAGTTCCCCTGTGCTAAAAAAGGCTAGTGTTAACCTCGCACCTTCCTCAGTAGTCATCAATACCATGTCCTTTTATTTTCCAGTACATCTGTCTAACTTCCTGAGCCACGACCTTTGCCAATAGGAAGTTTGTCTCAATGCTTGAACGTGATCACATATGTTAAAAGAGATTGTTGAACAGTTACACATCCACAGTCTTGAGCTACCAGTTCCACGACGGGGAACTCATTGGTTGCACAAACCCCCTATGGGCGTAGTGATTTGGATTGGGCAACAAAATGGTTTTAGCCTAAGTTGCGAGCACAGTTCTCATTCTCAACAGCCTTGTTCAAATTTCAGACTCTTGCAGGAAATGGCGTGTAAGTTGACCTTGTGTATACAACAATTTGGTCGTGTCCACTTTGAAGTCAATGGCACAGTGGTCAACACGATTGCCATATAAAAGTGTGATCGGAGGTTAATACCCGGCTGTGGTAAAAATGTGCATTACTGATGACTTCCAACAACAGGGAAATTTGAGCATAGTGGTTTTATTCGAAAACGAATATCTGAGACGTAGATATGAAATTGAAATCCTTGATCAACTCTAGTCATTTTCAAGTTATCTCATCCAAAATTTCCTAACACTTATTAGTGATGATAGTTATATTTTCTCAACAAACAACAACCCAACTATGCCCAGATGATTGATTGCATCATCGTCTACGGAGAAAACGATCAGAAAAGGTTAAGTTTTGTTGATTACATTCTCCACAATCAACTTTGCACTTTTCTTAGCTGTTCGCCACTTCAGCCGTCAGTTATTTATGAACAAGTCCTTTCTTCCTAACATTATCAGGATCTCGCACTACAATGTGTTGTGCGTCAAACTACAAGATGTATTCGACGCTGTCTTCAGACTTCTTGCAAGCACATATAACATTCAAATGCTGTTTATTCCGTAGGATTAGATAGTTAAACAAAAAACGGTTGAATTGACTGGAAGCCTCTCACTGGTTGACGGCTGTACGCAGAAACAGCGAAAAACGTAGAACCCCACTCCAAACAGATCCAAAGAATTAAATCCTCTTGAACTCGCCTGTTGAAATGTGTGAATGCTTTTCTCTACTCGAACAAATGTGCTTCATTTTTCCGGCTGTTATTAATTAGACTTGAGTGGCCTTCACTTAATTTTCCGGCCCACTTTCGGTTGCACTAAGGTGTATTTTGGTGGCAGAGCAGAAAATTTTTAAGAATGCTCAAAGGAACATATGCTCGAAGAACTGTTGTAATGGATGAGTCAACAAACGCTGACAGTAACGTATCAAGGAAGGAAGCCATCATGTTCGATTGTAAATTTCGCAGCAAAGTAGGCCATTTGATTGTTGAAATATGCAACACTCGAACATGTTCGCAATCGCGGAAGTTGCAATCATCAACCTCTGTCAAACATTGCTGTACGAGAAAAAGATATCGATGCAAGATGAATTAATTTCACATATTTCTTACGGTAGAGTTTTGACAGTAGTTTCTTGCCCGTTGAGCCGATTTGTTTCAGTGGTAGCTCGCCCAATTTTCTGTGGCCTTGTGTATCTCAAACCGTAGACTTTGACCACAGCTTACCATTACAGTTTATTAATCAGGAGACCGATTTTGGTTTGTTTAAACGGTAAAGTATGCGTTGTGTTTAATGGCAGTTCATGTTTCCAAGTGTGGGTCAAACAATCGCATGCGATCTACCAGAATAAATAAAGTAGTGCTTTGCGAGTTTTACCTTTTCGCCGTCTTCCTGAATGTGCTGGATTCCTCTGATGTTAACGGCGGGGCAATTGGAACAATCAACAAAGCTCGTAGTAATTCAAATGTACTACTTTTATATTCAGCGTTACGTAATTGCAAACTTCTTTTACATCAGCAAACCACATACACAAGCACACAAGTCCGGGTAAATTTTTGAAGGCATACATAACCAGCATGTGGTATTTAGCATCCATCTGATACTGTTTGTGGCGGATGTTTTGTGTTCATGCCTAGCCGTCTAACCGAGTGAGAACACGAAGTTTGTCAGTGAACTTACTCCCGTGTGCCCTTACCGGCAGGTCAGCATAAAAGTGTTGAAAATTGAGTACATTTACTCGCAATGAGGAAAAATAGCAGACCGGCTAAAATTGTCGAATATTCGTGAGTGTTTCAAAATACTATTTCCCAATAACACCTTTAGAAAAGGCACTCATCAACGACCATTTTAAATTTCACAGTTTTTTCGCCCGTAACTAGCTGATATTGGTAAGCTTCATTGTTCAACCGTACGTTACATATATTTGACAATACTTTCGCTTCGGTTACAAGGTTAGCTAATCACTCCAGACACAAACGGCCATACTCATCCTACCACTCTTATTTAGACTGATCAATTTTCTGGGAGAATTGACCGAAAGTTCCCTAAGAAGAATACATGGGCAAATACGCTGAACTTTTGCGGATCAACTTTTGCGCTTCTTTTTAAAGGTTCAAACACAGGTGATTGTTTTTAGCAGGATGGTTTTCAATATATAAATCGCAAAAATAACCCAGTTCAGGTTCATTTGGTCTCAATCATTATGCTTAAACTTCGTTCAGTAAGCAGATTTTTTTCCAAATTATCGCGGTCTAGATTTTTCCTGATTATTCTGACTAAACGAAAAGGGAGATGTAGGGTAAGAACTCGTTTTTAATCGAATTTAAAGTATCATTATCACTTGGTCTCAAAATGTGTGACCACCTGGAGAAATTACTGAAAACTTACTTGCAAGAACCTGATACAGAACAGATTCGACAATTTCGTGTCCGAATGCAATGTAACCATCCGTGTCTGTCTGACAGAGAATAGCCCCACCGGTGGTCCGTGTGAAAGCCCCTGCTCGATGCAACAGTCGAAGTAACAGATAGGGTAGTAGCTCACATTCGATTCCAAACCGTACCGTCTTGGTCGAACATCTACTGAGTTCGAGCTCACTGGAACGCAAACTTCCGATCAGTTTCAAAATTCCGTCCACTCGGAATCCATGTCGAAGTCCAGTTGTCTTGTAGTTGTGTTTTATTTCCTCCACGGTCCAAGTAAAATGGCTGGCAGTGAGACAACAGTGCAGAACGAGGCCAACCCAACTAACGGTCCAGTCTGGAATCATGTAGTGTAAAATGTGGTACTTAGTGACATGTGCTACCAGGATCAAGTGAACGTTTATCGGAAAGTGGAATTAATTTCTCATTCACGCATCGTCGATAAATCACTCTGTTGCAGATTTGTGAGTAACCTCATACAACATTCACTTAGCCTATCAGCGTGCTAGTGTAGCCTTATTTGTCGGAACAACCTCCGTAGTTTACTTCCACACTGAGCTGTTTTCCAGTAATGCTCTTCATTTAGGTATATGAAATATTTCTCAAACGGAAACCCCTCATTATGTGAGCTGGAAATCTGAACATTATTCTAAACCATTCGACTCGAAAAGCACCGCCCCCCCCCAATTTTCTCTCTTGCCAATCTTCACAATGACGTTACGCAATATGCTCTTGCCTTAAAGCAAACGAAAAGAAAAAAAATGGTCGAATACTGTGAAACTGTCATTAAACCTTTCAGCAGGTTTTTCAGAAGGGCCTTCTTTGATGGACGATTTGAAACGTTAGCTGTGCTGCTGATAACATCCTCTCTTTCCTTGCTGTGCTGAAGAGACAATGAACACAGTTTTCGTCTGTGTAGCGATTGTGATCGACCCGGGTTGTGCTGCATGTATTCCATGGAAATTAGATCGGTCTCCATTTCTATAGACCACTGTTGAAGAATACAGAGCATGAGCTGTCTGAGTGATTGCGTGGTGACCAACTGTTCTCGATAGTTATCCCACGCTTGAAACTCCTTCTGGCTGCTAGTTGTGTTAAACCCGAACGAAGTTGAGTGTAGTTCGTGGGCGAGCATTTTCTGTTAGAAAGTACAGGAGACAAATGAACAAGGAACATTTTCATTACACTGTAACCAATTAGAGCCTCGTCCTAATGGCTTTTAAAAAGCGACAATAATAAGTGGCGGTTTCAGCCAGATCGTTGTGTTTACAAAGCAGTAAAGCCTCACAGCTGGAAGTCATGTGTGAATTATTTCCGATGAGAGGTGATCAACTGCTGTCAAGAAGCAACGAATGCAACCATAAGTAAGTCTGGAACCGTGGATCTTGGTTTGTTTTTCTGGGTAGAACTTCCTTGGTTCACGTAGTCTCTAACTGATGACGCTAGAGGACATGACAGCCAATCTTGCCCAGTAACATGAATGATGCCGCTTGGTTAGAAAGTCCATACTTTCTGGTAAGAAATGGGGCGTGGCAGCAGTAGTCACAGGGAAGCTGTTTCCACTTGGTAATTTGTTTGTGTTATGTAAAATTATTGCGGTTGATTGCTTGATTTTATGAATGAGGATCGTATGAAGCAAATCCATCCTGGTCGTCTCTTCAGTCATCAATCTAAAGTCTTTCTTGTCTGTGTCAAGTAATATTCAGTGTCAACCCTAGATCTTCTGTGATCGATGATTGAGACTTGTAGACACGTTCAGCAGACCTTATCTGAAAACTTTCCTCTACTTGGTCTACAAAATGAAAAACACACTTTTGAGGGACCTCAACATGACTGGTCCCCGAGTATTATTTTAAGTTGTGGCTTTAGGGCGTAAATGCTTTCATAATTATTATATAAAAGTCATGTTCAAATATCTATTCACCGAGTTACATTCGGACAATCCAGGTAATAGGTTAAGATACGTCCACTTGTGCGTCTTGCCTATTCGAACCTTATAAGACGGGATTGTTCTGTGCTGGATAACAAAATAAAACATCGCCATAGTTTTTAGCTCTTAACTGTGCCCTTGGGCACTATGGCCAACAAGATAGAAGGGTACTAAACAGATAGGAATGCACAGACTAGAACAGAACAGCGAATAGAAAAGGATGAAAAATCAACAATCTAGTACTTACAGGCTCACCAATGATTCCGACACACTACCAAGCTAGAGAGTGTTTCCAAATAACTACACGGGTTGTTGCCTGCTTTCCGATCGTTAGGCAAAACAGACAAGTCTTGACCGGTGCTACCGTGGCTTAGCCGAGAAGAAGAAACAGACTCTTAAATGGTCTAGTTCCGCAGTACACCAAGTCAAAAGGAAACTTAGAACAACAAGCTACTATCTAGTGGTTAAATCAAGATATTCCGCTTCTAAACTACTGAAATATTAGCAGTCTGTAGTGAGTAAATGGGATATAACGGTAAACTGATATCGCTGATGGAAGACGTAAAGAAGTCAAGTATTTCATTTACCCAACGGACCACTTTGAACACGATACTACTAGGGCAACTTTCCTGCATACACTCACGAAATGATTACTCCAGTATGTCTATCGTGAGATCACTGGTGTTATGGTTATCACGCTCGACTAATAATCCCTAGAGCCGGGGGGGTAAATTCTTGTCCGAACGGGGTTGTGTATTGTTGGTTAGATTTACTACGGGCGGTAATCTGGTCTAGTAACGGTTTTCGAATTGGGCCGGCCAAACGACTTGCCTGAATGTGCAGGCTACGATCAAACTGTGGAGTTGTTCAGTTTTACCGAACTAAACCCCCAAACCTTATCTAATAACAAGTTGGCCTATGTTGAGCAACCAGCGTCATTAAAATCGAAGTACGGTCCAACCCTATTTCAACACAGCTCTAAGTTTCCCGAGAACAATGTGTTCATCTCAAATCGTGAGTTTACAAATCAGTCTAAATTTGGAATCTGCTGTAATTAACCCCTTCTAGTACGGATCGTTTTCTTCATCCAGAAGGTTGTGTAACATTATTCACCTTTGGAATGCGGAAACCTGAAGGATTAAGCTGCCTGCGGGAAACGTGCAAGCAGCTCGCGCCTTCAGTTAGTTCCTTGGCATTGTGTACATAAATTGTGGTTCGTTGGAACACTTATTCAAACCTGCCATGGTAGCCATGCTAGTTCTTGACTGACCTTGACCACACGCGTTTCGAGTGATAGGCGATCGATCAACTCAACAACGAACTGTTTCGTCGAGACAAAGCATAAAATCTTGCAGAGTAAAAAGCACATTTGCAAGTACATTTTTGACCATAATGGCTGTTTACCAGGTAGGGGGTTAGCAGAGCCGGCAAAGGTTACATGCCACTTTCCAATGACAGCTGGGTGTTTAGGCAAACGATACACGCACGTTTTTTGTTCCAATGTGTAGAAGTACTTGTTAACTCTAGTAATCAGCTTCCGAAATTAGCATTCTAATCATTAGAAAAGTATTCAGAATGTTGATCTGGAGAAAACAAACAATCTATTAACCCAAACCAAGTTGGGATTTTCAACCGCGACTGAACTGTCTGAGTTCTCAGTCATTACAATAGCCATGTTTAGTGTGAAACTGACTGTGTAACCATCACTTGCATACTGTTGACATATTGGCGTTACGTGGCTCAATTCTCGGTACTCGTGAGTGACAGACTGAACAGTGAACCAAACTTATGTCAAGCTCCTCATGCATGCCAGTGAATGTCCTACGGGCAATATTTAACCGAAAATGTGTTTTATTAATCAACGGCTTCAAGTGAACCCTTCTCAAAATATCTTGTCTCTCTGTTATACGTTGCATGGTTTTCAAGAGAAAAATTAACGTTTTTGCTAACATCAAAACAAATTCCCAAAACCAGCATCACTGTTGCTGTTATAATTTTCATTTAAACTTGAATTGATGCAAGAACATTGCCCACTTGCGCCAACGGTAAGTGTCTTAGAGGCCATTGTTCATATGCTCGCAGGGCAACGGGATCCGTGATTCGAGCTCGAACCAGTGCTGTTGCTTGCTGCAATCCTTCTGGATCAGATTCTAGGAAGTGCTGGAAAGGCATCGCAGCTTGCTGTGGCTGGGAGACCACCGGCAGATCTGATAAATCAGGCAACAGCATGACCAATTCTGGTGGTTGGGCAATTCGGTGCTCATCCTGGTGACTGAGGTTAAGGAGGTCGTCAGCAAACAGAGCGGTCCGAGATGAGAGAGCTTTTTTAGTAATGAATTTTTTGCCTACTGGGTAATTTACCACGCGCACAATTGGGCTACGTGACAATCGTTGGCAAACCGCAGTTGTGGGAGAGCAGGTGAGAATGATTCGAACACCTGGAGGAACAATCGGTAGTCCTCCACGTCGCGTGTCGCACATTTCGCTTGGGTCCATAAACCCATCTGGAGCAAGACAACTGAACAGCCAGTCAGAACACTTAACCTAAAACACAAAAGAAGAAAGTCGAAATACAAAATGATTTTCAACAGTAAAGCAAGAACAACATATACTCATCAATAAATGTGACTGAAAATTAGACTGGCAGGTGAATACATTGATGTTACATGGGACAGAGCTGTAAGTGTACTCGTGTTAACGTCTGCTACAAACAGTGATGCTACGCAGACTGAAGTAACTGATATTGATATTTACATTGGCGTTTTTAACGATATTTTTTATTTATTGTTGTATTCACCCATACAGCTTCAGCTCATCTCGCACTGTCACACTATGGTGGATTTTAAAACAAGCTAGATTAGGCTCTCTCTTTCACCATGTGCGCCCTCTGAACAAAAATATTATCTTCCAGATGCCAATAGACAAAAATGTCCACCTTGTCAAATTCACCAGATAAAGCCCAGTTCCAGTCGATATTTATGATACAGCATCATCATCCATGTGTCGGTTAAACTGCATAATTGCAGGTGATATAATATTCACTTGCTTATGCAGTCACTCTTTTCAATTGTCCCGTTTTATTTAAATATGTGATGACATCATTAGTGTTCACTGGTTTTGTAACATATTTTAATGGGGCTCGATGAATGCCAATCTCCATACCTCTTACCAGGATGGTCATCTGAAGTTAAATCCAAACGAGTTACTCTTTTCTAATTTGTGGCTTTCCATGTCCTTGGCTAACTTTTGTCGACCTGTAGCCATTCAGCTGACACGATAAAGTTTCTTGATACACTTATGTATTAGCACTTATTCATAACTATGTACACATCTCCTGAAGTCTTTCCTTCACATTGCATCGAGAGGTTTGCCTAAGGAGGTTGGCGAACACATCGACTTCAAAACACTGGACTCCTTCGATCTATTCCATTAGAAAGGGGGAAGAATTGTTGTGGGTTTTTGGCATTTTCACGTTATTTGGTCAGCTCCGTGCAAAAACAAGACAAACAAGCAGCTTATGGGATAATCAAGCAAGAAACCTTTGTTCAGAGGTTGTAAATTACATCTTGTCACCAGGACAAAACATGTCTAATGAGATGTTTCATCGTGTTGTTATGTAGCACCAATCCCAGAAATTTTGACGCATGTCCAAAAGATGCCAGAATCAAAGGTCAAGTGGATAGGAACCCTGGCTCCATTCAAATTGCCTGTCGGTTTGTCACTCATCTCAAATATGGGAGAACCTAATCAAGATAGAAGACATTGATTTGAGGGTGAGCATCCATCAGTTTGAAGTCAGTGACTCCTTAGTTTGTAACTTATTCACTCAAAAAAAAACAAACGTGGATTTGGATCCATGTATGAATGCAGTCGATGCGTCCTTCATATTCTGAAATCACATGGTGCTCTGTAAAATACGATTCCGTTTTGTGGGTCAAAATGCACACTTCGACTCTAGTGTGGGAGCAAACAGTTGAGAAGAAATGTTCATCCATCATCCTCTAACTGAGTGAACAAAGTGTGATATTACAAACTTCATATAACAGTTGAAAATGTCCGAACGATCTTTAATACCAAGGGGCCTTTAGATTCTGACTGAGAGATGCTTAGGTGCCGCGTGGGTTGAAATCGTCAATACTTCTGTAAATTTGAACAGATACTAATGTCCACCGTGCCTGATTACTTTGAGTGAAAATTTAAAATTCACTCAGCCTAAATCCCCTAATTAATATCTGGAAGTTGAAGAAACCACGAGGGTACTTACCGAATCTCAAGGTTGGCTGAGATGTAATGTTTACCAGCCTCCTCTGGACTAAGGTACTTTTTTAGGGTTGAATTTATCAGTTTATTGTAGGCAATTTTGCCTCGGAACCTATGTAAAACTATAAACTGTCAGCAGCGGACGTAGGATTACACATAACTATTGATATCTGGAGCAACCTATTGGTCTCACCTAATGTAACCACTCGCCCAATTACAAACTATAGTAACTTATCACACTTGGCACATTAGAAAATACTTCGGTATACTTTGGAATGCTTGTAACCTACACTTATCGCTTTATTGTTTTTGCGTGTGTTTTACTGACGGCTTTGGGGGTAATTGTTTGAAGACGAGCTAGTGATGAGAAGTCTTCTGTCTTTGTTAGTCTCGTCTTGGGTACAAATAAGCTCAAACTTGATGAAACACTTCTTTATCAAGACTATTTCGTAAGTGCTTCATGTGGAGAACACGAAGCTTAAATAATCTTGTCCAAAAAAGTTTACAATAAACCCAGCTCCAAGTTTTTTCCGTCGCCGAACATGTTAGCAGAATATGCAAAAACAACAAACTAGGATTTTCTTCTGGTTCAACTGTCACTGAAAAACTAGAATTAAAATACTTCGACGTAGTTGCCACCGGATCAGTGTGTTTATTATTTTCAGTTAGTATTAAGGTATTGTTCACTTATCACTCATGGAGCTACATACCTACATGGTTAGCTTCTAACTCTTACAAACACTTCAACGCGAAAGAGTCAGTAACACTACCTTGTTGTTTAAAGCTTTCACCCTGGAATTATCTAATACGATCACGTGGATACAAAAGTGGATTGCCTCGTGAAAGAAAATATGTGAACAGTGACAGAACATTTTGGTAATTTAACTCGTGTATATTTTTTGTACTATCGAGAAAAGCGAACATGTATCATGGCACATGACTTAACAACTGGCCAACAGGTCAATTGTCAGAATAACAATAAAGAGACTTGGTCATCCAGAAAAGAAAGACTTCGTAACAAACTGATAACACATTCTACATCTTGCCACTATGGTGGCGTGAACGTCATCCGTACATCTTTTGTTCGTGGTAAACGGAGTTACATTCGACGGAATCATCAGCGCAGAAAGAAGACATGTTATTGTCACCTTTCCTGGAGGGCAGGTGACAAGCGATATTCATCAGACTTATTGCAATATGCAAGTATTACCTGAAGAATTAACAATGTGACTAATTGATAGACAGTTCTTGTAAGATTTGTACTGATTCACGTTGGTGTGCATCCGACAGTGTGTAGAATGGTCACCAGTGAGAAAGTGGCAGTCAGTCAGATGTGTAGATCAAGTGGGTGGCAGCAAAAGTGAGCTAGATGTGTCTGTAGTCTGTTCAGTCGTCCCGAAGGATGGTTATTCCAGTGAAGACAAAAAAAATTCGGAAAGAGCTTCCGTTAACAGGAATTCTTTATCTATTCTATTCTTACGGGATAGAAGTTTTAACTATAAACGGTTGACGAAGGCGAATAGCTCTAAAACCAATTTTGCGCACTATCTTATACCTTCAGATCTGCAACAATTCTCCATTAATAACAGTTCAAACGCTATATACAGGCTTGTAAAGTTCAGTCAAGAAATTGTGGTTAATGCGTGGGTGCATGTGCAATGCGCAAATGGGGCTCATTTTCGTAAGAAGACAACCAGTTGGCCATGTTGGCGGGATAATTGGACAGAAGCATTTTGTTATGCACTCACAGCACGTGAAAGTGTAGAGTCCTAAAGATATCCGATGTGGACAGTACAAGGAGTTGGTGGTAAGACTGATTGAGTACCTTTTTGTCACCTAATTAAGTAACAAAACATTTTTCCGGGCAGCTTGATAAAAACAACTTCGGTCATTGTATCGAAACCCACTTTTTTCATTTACTGTGCGTTTACACGGTTTGAATGGATGACAGTATTTTAATAGTTATTCCATAAAAAGGGAATTCTATTAAGATAACTTAAAAGTGGATGCTACGGGCTATCTTGGATGGTACTACCACGGATTCTTAAGTTTCACAATGCAGCGGTGTCACAGATTCCCAACAGGAAGGCGTCACAGAATGTCTATATATCTCAAGTGTTTGGAAGCTCCCCAACCAGCTAGAGTCACTGTTTAGGCAGGTTATACGGTCGGATGTTAAAAATAGGTTAATAGTTGCTTTAAAAGTGGACTACCTAATTGAGCATTGTATAAGAAGACTTTTCAATTTGACGGTTACCTAGTCATTGGATTGGATCACTGTGGAGTACAAAGCTTTCGGGCTTTCTCTGTACACTGACAAACAAACAACTGACTAGCACAAACTGATTCCATTTACTGTCCTTATGCTCAGGTGAACTTAGAATTGTTAGGCTGGATTCAGTCACACAGACAACCAAGTTCGCTCGACAGCGTCTCAAAAGATACATCCCACTTGTCTTTGGAAACTAACATCCGTCACAGCGGGTGCTCAGCATTCAATGTACTGCTATAAGATGAGTGAACAAGTGGCCACCAGTTTTGCAACACTTCTGGGTCAACGTGGGGTCAATATACTCGTTCGTTTTTTTTTCTGGCTTGGCAACAATATATTTTGAGAGTCGAAAGCAGCTCCGATGAAACAAAAATAGTGTCACTTTCCAAGTACACTTTTTATAAAAGCAAATCACTAGAAAAGCCAAGAACTAAATTCATCTGAGTTATCATTTCAATAATTATCTAACTCGTTAAGCTGCACTGTTTCAAAATAACCTGTATCTTACACAGTGATTCAAATCGACTTTTATAAAAACGAACTTTGACATTCTGATCTAGGTAGAGCTCCCAATAGTTCAAGGGCACTAGGTATTCCCCGGCCCTAGCGTTCAATTGAAATTCTTATACTCAGTCAGTGGTCAACGGAGTAAGTAGGCATTGCAAGTAATGAGTTGAAATGGCGTCATTCAAAGTGTGGATGGACTGGAAGCCATAGGGAACACATAGGTTGTCGAGGCACGGTTGGTTCAAGTCGAATGTCACTCATATTTGGCAGCAACCGTCGAAACAATCAGGTGCACCAATCGTAACGCACGAGCAAAATTGGTTGAAAGGTCAACGGTTACACTTCCTTAGTGTTTAATGAAAGATCAGTGGTGCAGAGGTCAACATGCTTTCTTTACGTAGGTTTAAGAGGGGTCCAAACCCCGGTGATGACGAGTATACGTACTACTGCCGAGCCCTACTAAAAAGAACGGTCTTGTCCTCAAACTGGGTTTTCTGGATCTTTGCGAGCTTATGTGCTTCAGAAATGATGGCACTTTTTGAGTAGCATCGTCCCGGAACCTTCAGTTTGTTGCGATTTGATTGCAGGACAGCACATGAGTAAGTTGCGGGTAAATCAGTGGTTCCCTAACTGTTTCATGTCAAACCTTCATGTCCCTTCAGGCGTAACGTTCTCCCCCTTTGGACTCCTGACCACAACACTGTCATCCTTCTCGTTCGGTTTTGAATAAAGCAATTAAATTGAGGCCAGCCCAATACTTTATTTGAATGAATCCAGTATGAAGCCACTCTACGATCAAAGATTAACGTTACAAATAAATATGGTGAATTCTGATGAGTAGTCGGGGATTTGGTTTATTTTCAAGTTGNCTCGAGTCTAGTGCTTGTTTTCGAAAGAGGCTGGCTGGATAGTCTATCTGAATGCGAACGCTGCGATCAAATGTGAGTGATGGTCAACTTAAAAATATGATGAAATTACGTCGACCCATCAACTTTATATCTAATGTCATTTGGAAGAATGTTTATTCTCCATTTTCAGAACCATGAATTGAATCCTCGTCGTTCACCACCTGTCTACTTTTTCACTGCAGACTCGTTCTTTTCACTCATCGCTGTCAAATGGAGTGTACTGTCCAGTTTGGAGAACACTGATTCAAAACAGTCATTGGTTTGTGCTTCCAGTGAAGATGACATTTCGTTTATTTTTGTTTCTGAACGCAAGAAGCAGTGAAGCCTTGGAAACTGAAATTATGTGAAAATTAATGATAGTGGTTGACAGGTTGGGCAAGCAGGTTAGCTTTGTTGTGTACAGACATACAGTGGTTTACAATAGTGGCTTCCCTTTTGGATAGAAGATCCTACTCTAAAAAGCCGGGCAGCTTAACATTTGCCATTAGTTATGAGCGACGCGCTAATAATGAATGTCAATAAAATATTTGTTGTACTGTGTGTGCACATTAGCAAACTTGCGTACACCCCCCTCAGAATAGTCTCTCACTTACTTACCCATACAGATATAGCAATAGTCCATACGTTGCACGTTTTAGTCATTTCAGTGTGTCAGACACTGAATAAACTCGGGACCAATAAAAAGATAATACATTTGTAATGAGTAACCTTAGTGGTGTTTAGAGGTACTCAAATTTTACAACCTAACGCAACCGCTTCATCTAATCTTCTATCCATTTCCCCTATCAAACTTACAATAAAAGCGACCGGTGTTCCACATCCTGTCAGTGTTAGGATGATTGTCATGTAGACTGACTTGGTACATTATGAATTTGCAACAATGTTCGGTCTTAAGTAGTCACGCACATGTCCACAGGTAATCTGGTCTCGTAAATCCCTCTGGACAAAAGCGTTTTTGAAGACAAGATATTCTTGTCCATAATGTGGCTGTACTGTCCACCGTTTCCCAGACTAGTACAACACAATCCCCAAAAGTGATTGTATGAATACCAATCAATGTTAAGACTTAGACTGTGCTTATTCACCTGTGACACAGATAGTGTCCATGTTGTTTACCATCTGGTAGAGGTCCACGAAAATGCTCGTATTCATCACAATTCTAATAACATTCGAGCATCCGTCTGAAGACATTTTTGTTCGCCGTCAACATTTTGGCAAGTCACTGGTATAACAATTCACCCACTCATACTCTGGTTGATTGTGAAGCCGGTTTGCACTCTGATTTGGGCATCATGCGTTGATAGAGGTCATCTGCATCTAAATGGCTGATCTGAGATGTCGAGCTAGTTTCAGTTTAGTTGACAACCAGTCGACATAAAGGTAAGACATGGGAATTAAATGCATTGAGATGTTAGTGCCTGGTCAAACCGCGATGTGGAACTATACGTGGCTGGCGGACACGTTTTCCCGCTTTGGATAAAAGCCAAGTTGAGGTGAGTAAACTGATGCAGGTTTTGATTGAATAAACTGAATACATTGCAGATAATCATCGTATGTTAGAAAAAAGGCAAATTAAACCGGCGATGTCAAAGTTCTTAAAGCTGAAGGGATCCATTTGGGCTTACAGAGACCGATGAGAATCGCATTAATTTACGCACATCGCTTTCGTCATCATAGGTTGTACACATCCAGATTACCTTTATAAAGCTGCCTACAGCTTTCTTAAAGCTGATGCTATCCGAATGAAAGTTTATAAACTACCCTACGAGATGTGCGCACCCGATACATGTTAACTAATAACTGCCCCTAATGTTTTGTGAAAAGTGCAACGAGATAGACTACACACAAGACAGGTACATGTATGGTACCACTTCAGGCCAAAGAACATTGCTAGCATCCAGTAAAGTAAAGTCTACCAATAGTTCCTTAATCTATGAGACACTATGCCACAATCATTTAGGCCAGTGAATGACGTTTTCGTGGTAAATAACAAAGTTTGCGTATATATTAATGGTTCACTGTGTTTCACTCCAAATCTCACGTGGATTCCCACCAAAATGTGTAGCGTAAAAGAGAAGCAGGTGAACAACGAAACCAGGTGACATCACAATTGCGTTCACTTTACGGGTGAATGTAGCAGAATAATAGCTGACTGCTATCAAGTTGTAGAAGCACCTGAGGTCTAAAGAGTCTCATTTTGAGTCACATCAAGTGGATAGTATGTGCGCTATGAAAAATGGGTATTCTGCTGTCATATATCCACATTTTCAAAAGAAAAGCACACATATAGATTTGGACTTACAGACAGTTTTTTGATAGAAAACGTGTTCAACAGACCATGTTTCAAAAGAGCGCTGTTTTATTAACTTAATTTATCAACACCCCAAGAACAGTAATATCGGCGGTTCGGAAAACAACTGTATTTCGTCTGAATCGAGATGATTTAGGGTTGCAGCTGATGGCTCATCAGAGATTTAGATGACAGTCAATGTAGCTCAGAAGATGTTATTTACTAAACTCTATATCAACATCATAGATAGTATATATTCATTGTTCGGAGTTCTTCGAAAACGCAGTGAACCCCGATCACACACATTGCCGTATGAACGTCAGTTAGTGGTTATTCTTACCACTTGTAGTTCGTATTTCGTTGTAGATATTGCGATTATCTTCAAAGTCACCCACCACTTACGCCACCATATAATAATGACGATCACCTTGTTAAGTGGGCAACAAAACGATGATAATCATAATGATAACAATTAAGCACATCGTAGAACAAAGCACAGTTGAACGGTCACCTAGTTTCATTTGCAAACGAGTGAAAACACGGTCATATATATATATATATGTTAATCAATGGGAATGTCTGCAGCTCAGATAGCATATTCAAATTAATCGAAAAAGAGGGAAAACACTGAGTGTTGGACGATTTATTGTGACGTTTTAAATCCACACGTCAGCATCGTTGACGGTGAAACGAATAACGACCGAAGACATACGGAAACATGGACACGGTGAGCGACAGAACAATTTCCATTCTTATTCCGACATATTAATTTGTTTGATAACGGATCTTAGTGTGGATTTGAAACGTCACAATAAATCGTTCGCCTCTCAGTGTGTGCCTTCTTTTTCGATTGATTAAAATATATATATATATATGTATATATATATATGTATATGAGAGACAGGGAAATATCTTTGTTTATATATTCCTGTTTTCAAATCAGTCGGTGGCGAAATTATGTTGGATCATTTAATAACGGAAGAAGAACGGTGCTGAAGGTGAGTAGCAGAACGTTCAGAAGTGGCAACGGAGTGCATTCACGTTGAATTGCAAAAATTGGAATACATCAAAATAGCAGTCTGTTAGATCGGTGCATCTGACACCGTGTTGGGTGGAGTTGGAGGGTTGGCCAAAACCTTACAGTGGAGATGTCCCTCGTGCACATACAAATCGAGCAGAATTTTTAAGCTGAGTCGATTTAGCTGTGATTGTCCAAGCGTGCTGCGCTCTTGGATGTGAGCAGATACCAGATACAAGGAATTTTGCTTTGTAAAACGATCTGATCGACCAGTAATAAAAACTCATAGAAAATATTATTCAATGTTCGCCTTTGTTTAGGGACTACAGGCATGAATACAACTTTCGGTCCTGACGTTCGAACAAGGTTTCTCATTCATTATGATAAATCAAAACAATACACTTTTGTGAGTTATTTACCGATTTTCAACGTCTTCCGTGCATCACTTTGATAGCAACTGTACAGTAATTAGTCCTTGGCCAGAACATAAACATTTGCAGATCACCCCAGCAATACAGTCAGTTTAGATAAACTGACGAATCGTTTTGTTTCCATTTCGAATGAACTTTCGACAAATTAGCAGTTAAGAAACACTACACGATTAAACATTCACCAAAGTTTCCAACTGTCTCTTACAAATAATATAACGTACTGTTCAACATATAGTATCTGGTTGACTGTATAACAGTGTACTGCTAAAAGGGAAGATTCCAACGTTTTTTGTGCACACTTGTCTACATTTAAGTGAATGCGCTAACATTCCATTTGCGGTCGTTTCTCTCTGTCCTGTTTCAACATTCATGCCCAGCAAAAACTCCAAGAGGAAATTTTCCTGCTAAAAGAAATACTTTTCAGTGGGTACATCAACAATAAATGACCAAACATCCTAAGGTCGTGCTTGGACCAATTTTTTGATAATTCAAATGAACCAGAAGATAAACCAATACGACGGACCTGGTGGGTATTGAGCAACTAAAATTGCTGCATCTCTTGGACAACAGCAGCAATGTGTGTAAAATTCATCTCAGAGAATTATGGCTAAGGTTTCACCATCAATTGCTTCCTACAACTTTATTAACTGGACACCGTTAACTTACGGATAGGGGAACCAAATCAAAAGTTGTCATCTTGACGCTTTCTGAGAATTTCAGCGGATGGGTAACTACTGATCAACAGTAAGACAGAGGAAATTAATTTGTCTTCTTTTGTTCCGTTAGTGTAGATTCGTAAATTCTGACAAGAGTTAACTGAGATCACCAGTGGTATGGATTACCTATATATTCATTCGCTAAATGAATCGAGTTTTTGAGGAAACTAATTGAGTTTGTTAGTCATACGTTTCAAGCCAAACAGTTTTATGGGATTCTGTGTTTTAAAGCCTGGAGAGCAGACTAACTTTCGAAGATGTCCGCCGAATCATCTCTCTTGCTTGGCTCGAGACTTCAGCTGCAATCATTATGAGAAGTGCTTTAAAATGCTTGGAATTTATGACATATTTTGCTCTGCGATTCGAGCATCCGGTATAATGGATTCAAATGACAGATTCAGTACAAATGAAAGACCATTCAACCAGGGAGTAAAAACAAACGAACATTTTCTGACGAATATTTCGGGTACCTCTGAAACGGCGTACGATATTCCCCCAAAACATTCTATTGCAGCACAGCGCATTTCTTCTGTAGGTCTGAACACGGACAAAACGGATAATCATGCTTTCTTGTTTTTCATGAGTTCTTTCACCAGAATCAAGCTAAGTTTGTTCATTCCTAGACACGGAAAGCCCACCAGTACTTCGGTCAGCATATAATCTTGCAAATATGTGGTATTAAACTGAGGTGACATCAGACATTTTGTTGTTTATCTTTGTCATTTTTGGACAGACCCGATTAAATACCGCTTAAAAGAGTGTGCTTTGGTGTGTTAACTTTTGTTAACATATGACAGTTGCGTAACCGTCACAACAAGCTGCAAACGAATGTCAGTAGTTAGCGGACATTTTACCCGAGCATTCTTGCTCACAGTTAATGGTATTTCTCCATTGGTGACAACCGGATGATAGAGAAGCTGATGATTAGAAACTGCACGGAGGGGCCAACAGACGGAGGACTCTCACTTGTGACGATGGATATCTGAGTTTGTTTTAAAATGACCTTCTACCCGAGATGTTTACACTAACGGCGTCATACTACGTTCTGTTTTCGAGTTAACTCTTGAGAATATATTCACACATATATACGTAGTAGTCACCTTGGGAAAACCAGTAACGAGATTAATCATGCAGGATCCACTCTAAGGACTGCCTTCAGCATCGACTATTCATTAAGCAGCAACGATAGGCGTATATGTAGTGCACTCTGATGCTGGCCCTAAAAACTATCATTCGTGGCCGGCTTCATCTTTGTGTGGACTCGACAGGCAGAGATAGTCCGAATGGGGGATTGGACAGGTTCTCTTTCGTGTTACGAAACGCTACTCTTATGCACTCGCCCTTCGGTTCTCTAAGCATCGTCTATGGAACATGCTTGTTTTGAAAAGCCCTCTATCAAGTTTTGTATGACCCACCTCTCTCCTAAGATAACACGTAAGTGATATGATGCCAGTGGGGTTGATGTCATTGTTGGTAGTTTACAAACGCAATATCTTTACCATAGTGCTTTTGGTAGATTGAAACTCTTATCACCAATAACATACTAATCTTTCCAAGGTTCCTCGTGTACGGATAACCAACGAGCCGTCAGGATTCATTGGACCACAAGCAACCTGTTCCCGTTCAACAAGCCTAACTATGAGGCAACCCCCTCCATCACGTTGGCCGTGAACGAGACCCAGGAACAGTTGTTTCATATGACCTTATCACTTGTTGAAACCGTAAACCAATTGTTGAAAAAGCGACTTCGGTTCTTCAGAAAGGCACTCGGCTGATTGTAATTTTTTGCAGATACTGTTTTTCGCTTATGCTCAAATCGGTACTGAGACCTCATATTGTGGTGGATACTCAGGCCGGAAGTGTGGGTATTCTAGCACTCGGCGGAATACCTCGACGCGGGGGAGGCACGTCCAAAACCCCACAACGAGCGGATCGGGGACGGCGGGGGCGACCGGATGAGTCATCGCTCGACTGGATCGGACCAACGGGTGAGACATGGCAGAGAAAATAGAAGGGACGATGAGATCGGAGGCGCGATTATTCCAACATTCGCAGGAATACCGCAACGCGGTCGTGGACTACGCTCAGAGGCCAGTGGCGATAGATGGAGGAGCACAAGAGAAACCGGACGAGTCATTGCTCAACGAAATCGGACTAACAGGTGAAGAATGGCAGGCAAAAAACCCCCCGATAGACGGCGTCGATCACGCAGATAAACCGGGCAGAAGTGCACACGATGCGTGAGCGGAAACCTGGGGGTGTTGTGGTTCGGAATGATGACTAATAAACGCGTGTGACATGAGAACCAGCGTATTGGGCAATAAAGAGTGTGCCTTATTGGACGCCTTTTGGCTACGATGTTACGCAAAACATCCATACTTGCTATTTTCGTTCAATGAATATCATGAAGCAGATTACGTCACTTCTTTCACTATCTTACAAAGATAAACTGCATAAAATTCAATAGTTCTCAATGCATTATAGACAATTCACTGGAAACCTATTTCTCAGATACAGAATCATCAACCTTCCTCATCAACTCTTACCTGGATTTTTCAACTGTATATTATTGAAAGAGTGCGACTGTAAATTATGTTTGAATGTGAAAGCTGAGTGCATCGGTGAGCATCGGGTCGCATATCGCTACCTGATACCGCACCACTTATTTACGTATTACACATGTACAAGTCCGTGTTGTGATTTTGATTTTCACCTAGTGTGTGTTGCTTAAGGAGATGATAAGAAGGTCGGGAAAATAACGGGCCGTAAACGTAACTTCCTGATGACCACTGATTAGAATGATCTACAGCGTTTTGAAACATTAAGTCTTTTGGTCAGACTTTGAAGTTAAGCACAGGTACACGTTGATTTGTCCAGTTCATAAAAAATAAAGTGTATCGCATTGCAACCAACCTGGTTTTATGGCAGTTAAATAGCCTGCTTGAAAAACGAAACCTTTTCAGGCGCTTAGAACAATAGATTTTATTCGGTATATACCACGAAATGCCCCAGATAGTACTACGTGATTCGTTCGAACAGGTCAAGGAAAGTCAAGAAACTCACAGCCTCCGGTGTACGGGCCATTGGGTCCTCCAGGGCGTCTACATTGTCTATTACAATAACGATTGGAGGTCCTGTAGACTCAAGGTTTGTGTAGTCACTGTCACTGACGGTGGGTAACATGGATGCGAAAAACTGTGAGCCCAACTGCCTCAGTTGACGTGCTCTTTCAGTATCGGAAAGACCAGAGGTGAGAGCGCTGAGAGTGGTTGCCGAAGATAGGTTGCCGTTGACAGCGCCTGTAAAAAGCAGCTTAATGAGCTCACATGGTAATCATGTAAAAATGCTTATTTGTTGAACCTTCCTGAGTTTCAATAAGTTAATTTAATAAGATTAGTGCTTATATTAACGGAATTTCGTGTGGTTAGTGACTATTTTCTTGTTGTCACTTCATTCACGTCATCCTAACGGTTCAACCTATAAACCGAAAGAGACCATTTCTAACTGTATTCCTGGGATACTCGATGGAGTCAGCAGACTAGTGAATGGTCTGGACAAAAGTGCTCTCGTACGTCAGTCAGGCCTAGACTGGACTTTATCCACATACACTGCAAAATGATGAGTACAAACTGACTTGCGACAACTTTTAGTTTGTATGAAACATCAAATGTTTTTAGCCAAGTTTGGAGGAGGTTATCGAAAACTCCACTTCGAGAACGTTCAGGTAGTAAAATAAATGCATAGCGAATTATTTGACCGTTTAACTTGGAGTTAGCTGAAAAAGAACGTAAGGCAACTGCTTCCTTAAAACTCTGAGGTCGAATTTTTTATTGTTCACGACCTTTAGCAGTGACTCTCTCGGGTATCAATCTATTGGCTCAACCAATCTGGCTGACCGGGCAGCCAGCATGTTACCCAAGACGAGGTACAGTGGTAGTCACCAACTTTTGGAATAGACCAAAAGAAAGATGCCCAACAAGGAGATACTTCAAGGCTGAAGCAAGAGTGAATGTACAAAATTTTTTCGTCTTGGATAGAAGCTGATTTATTTGCGGCGTAGCTGCTTCCACCACCCTAAGCATGTAGAGGATTGTGATGATGATTGCTTCCGTTTTTCCCAGAAGACTGCATCGTCCAAATCATTCAGCGATGTTTGCTGTGATCGTGCACTTCAACTGTTCGAAGATAAACTTCACTATGAAAGCATCACATCAAGATTATGTCGGTTTCTGATTCCACCTGTTCCAATTTGTCATCTCGAAGTTAACTAGTTTTTACCGGTTCTGTAACGCAGCGGCCTTCTAAGCTATTCTCTGTTTGTAGTACTATCGTCACTTGACTTCACGTCGTGCTTGTAGACACATTTACGGGAGTACTGATAGTCTTTCATGAGACATGCAGCTGATTTTTGCCTTTACCACACTGATCTTCCCATGCAGGCTTCTTTGAATGTGCGATATAGCCAGACCACAGTGACTCTTTCTTCCTCTGAAGCCATTTTTAGGTATTACAACAACCGCCAAATGACTGTTATCACGAACGGATTCGGAAAGATTCCTGCTTATGTGATTCTGAAAAAACTACTTCAATTGCCGGTGTGACGCTTCTAAATCTCGCAGTAGCTGTTTTCAACTGACTACCCTTACTGTTCTAAACGTGGATGAAATGCCCACAGCAAACAGGCTCAGTCATTATCACTTTCAGTAACCCGGCACGTAACAATCTACTGTCAGAAGTGTTCCCAATCGACGGTGGAGTGAAATCGAATCACGTACTATTCGAAGCATTGCTTCTTCTTCTTACCACTATTGTTGCACGCCTCCAGTTCATCAGACCAGACAACATGATTCTCTTCAGGATGTGATGACGAACTGTTCGGCTCTGCTTTGGTGCTGGCATACAACCAACTTCAACCATTTAGGACGGGGAAGATGTGTGTAAATGATTTTGCCCTACCATTTTACTCTGCTTAACCTTCTGAAGACTTGGGGAAAATTTTGCACTCATATTAGCAATTTTTAGCCGGTCATAAGTTTGAATAATTTTTGCCCAGTAAACGAATATGTCAAGAACACTTCTAGCATTCCTACGGTTGAATTAGATGACCGTATAGTTCAATTAATTATTTGAAACACTTCTAGGATGCAAAGGGGCCTTAGTATCACGATCAGTTGTCTCGCTGACGAGTGATCATCCCGCCTTGAGGGGAGCCACTGGACGATGTTATTTACTTAGCACTACGAGTGACTTCCGCAGAGTCAGTGACGTTTTTACACGTTAACCGCTTGCAAGCACTGAAACTGGGTTGAGGTTTATGTATTACAGACGATTGATGAATTTCTTTTGAAATCCCACTCACTTTTGCATCTTACTTCACGCACTTTAGTTGTCAGATGATCCAGCGCGGTCCAAATATCAGAACTAGACGTATTTTCTCTCGCGAAGTGCTCAATAACTACGGGTCGGTTGAGAATTTCACATGAAAGGTCATGTTGAGTGAAACCGTTATCAACGGCTACTTTTCCGTTTAATAGTATCGGTCTGTTTGGCGTCACCGAATCTTTGTACATGTCGGCATAGAAAGCCACTTCAGTATTCTGCATCCTATCTGTTGTCCCCCTTCGACGACAATTGCAAAAGTTGCGGGAAATTCTTGTTTTAAATTGTTTAATCCACTGCCGAAGAAAATAGGTTTTTCCTATTCCAGGTTCCCCAACAACTAGCAGAATTCTTGCTCCGGGGCTTTCTTGAAGCACTGATTGGTCCATTCTGTGTATAAAAAAGCAGCCTCCAACTGGTTTATCTGAGCTGAATTTAAACAATAAAATCAAGTTCCGAGTTTTAACTTAAGTTAATTTTTCACGTGCAACAGCAGAGTTAGAAAATATTGGAATGTTCAACATCCGGAGGAGAAGTAGTCTGCTGTTCTAACCTAAATACATGAGGACCGCTGTTCACTCCGTCCTTCCTTCTGGTTTAGGCCAGATACAGTATGTATGGATGAAGTGTGTGGGTGTAAATGAAACCACACTTGGGAAATTGTAGGCAATTTAGGAAAACTTGAAAGTTCAGGGGTTCTTTATCTTCGGTCTTTGTGACCGACTACATCAGTCGTGGATGAATGCAACTGATAAACCCCTAGGGTTTATCAGCATACTGTCGGTCAGGACAGTATTACCTTCAGCTGATACATTAACGGACCTTCGAAGTAAACCCAACAAAACGTAGTAACCTCACCTTTGTTGTCGAAAATCGTTGGACAAAATCGCGGATTGGATTGTTCACGACTGCGTTCGAAATATATCAACCTTGAACAACGGTTTTTAATAGGCAGTTAGTGGCTTTTCAGTTAACAACGTGTGTATATCTTCTTGGTAGTACAACTGACACGACTGTCAGTATTAATTACACTTGCCGATCTTTAAGGCAATACAGTGCACCAAAAAATTTATATATTGACTAAACTCAGCCTTACTCTGTTACACACGCATCCCAGGGATTCAGTGTGCAACTATTAACTCACGTCACTATCGGGTTGAGCTTGTTTCTGAGCCAAGCGACCAACATATTAGAATTGCCTTCTGTGTTTATTCTTAAATTCATCTCATCCTTGTTTAAACAGCCCCACGAGACGTAATTAAAAGACGATATGCGTGATAAAAATTAACCCTGTTGTGACCCGGAGTACCTAACCATTGGATGAGAAGATGGATTGAGATGAGAAATGTGACTTTTGTTGTCCCCCTTAACCGAACTGGTTCAATCCATCATCTCAGTCGCAACAATTTGCAGTGATACCGAATTTATCTACTGACATGATGGCGGCCGGATCGTGTATGGTTCAAGTCGTTCCTATCTGATTATTCATGCTGAGTCCACGCGTATGACGAAGTTGGTCAAAATGTGTAATATCATTTTCGGGGTAGGAAGTTTAAGGTAATTGGGAAAACACCCGGTCTTATTGGACAGCTCATGATTATGGACGAATAGTTGAAATTTCATTATGACATAATGAACATCGCCCAGATTTGATCACATTTCTCTCCCTCAAGTAACCTTTTTGGTCAGCCCTCTAAAAACGGCGTTTACTTTGAGGTTAGCTCCCGTTGGCTTCATCAATAATGATATTTTAGGTATCAAACGGAAACGAATGTAGCCGACTGTTCACATTTACTGCGTCCCCGATCCGTAAAATGGTCCGTCATGTATAAATCAACACACAGCCAATCTTAGTCGATACTACATATGCAGGCCTCACTTCTACAGCAGTCTACGGAACAGAAAACCCTGTTCACTCATGCGTGGTCTACACACACAAACATCATTCGTGTGGTTTACTCATGTGCATGTGGCTACTCTTACGCACATGTGGGTCCGCTTCACACAGTCAGCCAAACATCAACAAAACGGCGCAACATGCATTAGCCCACCATCCGTGTATGACGCTACCCGATGAGTTATCCCTACTCTCTCCTCCTTCATACCGTCTGTATTCATCGTGGTTCTCTACATCAAAGTGAGGTTGATCAAAACTCCCATTACCTCCAGCCGTCAGTCAAATTCACTGTTTATTTTCAGACGAGTTTCTGAGAACTAACTTTATCCCAGGCACAATTACATATTCACAGTCCTTTCTTCAGAATAGAGATATTTTGTATTGGTATCTGCCCATATCAGTGCACTCAAGATCTGATAGGTTCGTTGAGCGTAACCTAACAATAACGACACATCGATCAATTTGGTTTCCTCAATAAAACGTAAGCTGAAGTTTGGACCCTGATAGAGGCATGTTGTACAACTCGCGTCTCTTCGTTTCAGAGTCGTGTGTAAAATCTTGTCCAGTAACTAACGTGTGAATTTTGTTTAAGAGAAAACGTTGTATTTTCGTTTGTATTAAGCAGTGATTTTTTGTTTAATAGTAACAATAACTAGCTGTTTACATTGCATTGAAAAATAATCTAGTAGCCGGAGGGCGATCTCAAATCACTCAAAAACTTACGGTTTCAGAGACCATCGGAATCACGAACGAGAATGACATGAATAAAATCGACTTATCCGGTAAACGTTAGTCATTCCCATAAAGGTTTCACTGGCTTGATGGTTCTACTAGCTAGATACTTTTATACTCAAAGAATCAAATAATGAATATTAAGAGGTGAAGACCTGAGCTTTTTCGTTTCTGTCGATAAAAAGTGAATGCAAAAAATGGCGTACACAACTAACCACTTTGATATGATTTCATGCTCCACTCAGTACACGTTCACTCTTCTACTCTTACCCGTGATATACCGCTTTGGGATTCTTTTCTTGATTGATTTTTGTTTGTCCAAGACGCCTACAAATTTTTAGACAGTTTGTCTGGTTGGAAAATACCTATTAATAATAATCAAAACATTAAAAGTTGAATCGGTTGCCGATTGCATAAACTGTAAACCAGCAGTTGGATTGAGACACATTTTGAATGGCCACTTCTATTTCTTACCTTAGTCTGGATATAAAATAGCCACATTCTACAACAGAAGCTGCTAGCCGTGTCTCCAAGTGACATGCATACACACTAGTTAATCGATCATCAGGTTGAATACAATAAGTGCACAATTTGGCTCAATACCCACAATAGACAAAGATCGTAAGGCGCTTCAAGTTTACATCGACTGTTGCAATTTCTGAATACTTACTGGTACTTTGTAATTACACGTTGCATTTTAGAACTCCAGTCCTCACGTGTATATTGCTTCACTATGCCCTCGAATAGGAGCTTTGCTTCTGGAAAACTCCATTTATCAATGATAAGTGAATCACAAAATTGATTGAATATATTAGTGAGGTTCTGCAAATTTTCTTCTGACGGAAATGCGGCTGCTTGAGATTTCACGGTTTCATCATTTTCATCTGAAAACAAGGTCAAATAACCTAGTACACCAGTAAGTTTGAATATAAGTAATTCTGTTGAAATGGGAATTTTATTCAAAAGTTTTTTAAAAAAATACTATAAATTCGTGCTGTACATCTCTAAAGTAATCACCCATCTATGTTAGCCTACAATTAGACGACAGGAGGGCATACAAATTAACAAACTTTTATACATAAAACAATGATAACTCACACCAAATTAGTAGTTGAACATATGAACCCAACACTTATTAAACTCAGCTAACAATTAACCGTAGTAACCACTGGTATTAGGATTATCAACTTTTTTGATATGATCACGCCACAAGAGTCGGACTCGGAACTAACTTACCATATGGAGCAGATTGTAGAATATTTCCCATTTCACATTCGCATATTCTGTTCAGTTGTTCGAAAAATGTGCCACTCGTTTTGTTACATTCCTGGTGTTGGTAAACATGTAGACCTTTGTTTGTCAAATTGTTCCGCAAATCTTCTATCCATTGGCATTTTCTAGATAAAATATATAAGTTCGATTGTTGTAGATCAGTACAAAGTTACAGTTCCGTCGTGTGCCTGCGGACCATTAACCCTAATTTTCAAACAATTTTTATCATCTCCGTAGAAATAATTTGTTACTTTCTTATATACGTCAGAAACGAGATGGTTCTAGCTTCGAAACAACCACAGTGCAGAAATTTTTCATGTTAAGAATGAAACCCACTTGACCAGCAGTCCAGATTCTATGCGGCACCTATTCTTCATTATAATCAAACTGATGTGTCATACATATACACCTATATGTAGATTACACGAGGTACTTGATAACAATTGCAGGTTTGGCTCGCTATTCCAATCAGTATTTTAGTTCGATCTTTGGATGCCGTTTTGATGTGACATGTTTACCAGTGTTGATAGACTCATTGACCCATAGAAGCAGTAACTTGTAACACGCGATTCCCACTTTGGCGTTGGCTTTGCATAAGAAAATGTTCACATTCAACCCTTAGTATCCTTAGATTCTAGCTAGAAAAGGCCTGAATTTATTGTAACATATCGTTACATATTTACTAGGAGTTCACTAAATCCTAATATGAAATCTGGCCTGCGCGTAACTAAGTAAGTCAAAGTGTATAAGCATCTTTAAACACTTTAAACCGTTTAAGTTTCTGCTACTTCTATCGAATTCCTTCTGAAAACGAACTAATTACATATTTTGTTGATAAAGATAAGTTAACTAATTTAGGAAAGCATTACAATGTTCCAAAGAATGAAGTGATTCGCACTGAAAATGTAGGGAAATAATCTGCATCCCTATATCAGATGTTGGGGATTGAGTTTTGTGATAATTTTCCCATCTATACAATTTTCGCCCTTAACCGCCCCTTGAGTCCATCATTCAAGCAGCCCATCTTGGCGGTGACTGAGTAGGTGCTACTTTGAAGCATAGTATGCGTCACCCTCAAAGGATTTTTCAACCTCGCAGCCCAGCACTCATAGTGAGCAAGAAAGACGCGACAAAAGCAAGCAAGTGCACATCTGCGGATAGAATGCTTCCATCGAATTAGCCAGTGAAAAGGAATGAAGTAATATTTGTTGACTACATTTCAGTTGGAGGGGAAATCTGATGCTAGACAGTGTATATTTCCGCAGACGTCACCAAGTCAACACACGGGTGACAGTGTCGCTTCAGTTTTATTTCGCCTGTTTTCTTGGGCATTCTCGTTTCTGAGGTTTTCAACAACCTCCTCGCTAATTATTATCGGATAAACGTTGTTCTATTCGTTGAAAATTGAATGAAACGATCAACAATAATATACTTCTTAAACGTCCGGCTAGCTTCAGGCAGATTGAAAATGATGTCTCCTACTGTATGTTCATTGGCTTCTGAATAGTTTGGCGTATTTTGCAGGTATATCATTACTGGATGTTTCTGTGGAATACCCTGCCTTAGCTTGAGTTCTTACTTTTGCTTTCAAAACAATATTATTTATTTGTGAAGGCGGAATAGCATGAATCGCCCTTTGCAAACCTTAATCCACACGACATAAAACATGACACAACGAGCCTTCTTCTAGCGCTTCTCAAGCTGCTTTATTAGAAGTGCACCCAAAGGAGGTTACTTACCAGCCAAATTTTTAGGAGACAACGCTTAGTGTATATCTGAGATAAGATTGTGAATGTCGCTGCAACTCAATAACAGCCTAACATTTCTGTTTTCATTCCTTTTGTTTTCTGAAGCGGTTCTGGAGCATTCTGATAATTCGTGGCCCCGATATTTTTAACAAAATGTGGCTGTCAGCTGCCGAGTTCTTTAAAACCACCTGAGATTTTCTACTTCTCCCATGTTCGTCGATGGCAGCAAGACGAACCCCCCAAATGGCTGTCTGTGCGACGCAAATCATCATTTGCTACCAGACTTATCCCCGGAGTCCCGCAAAAGAACAGCCCTGTTTGCTTAGTATTGTAACACTTTGAGTAATTGCATAACTTCTGCGCGCAATTCATTTACCTACTACTCGCGTCATTACGTCTTTCACTTCCCCGCATGGAAGGGATTATATGGCGATAGATCCTCCTTGAAACTTCGTTCATCACTCATTACCGCATTTAAAATCTCAACACTCCATAATTTCCGCACGAACAGCAATTTTTGTGTACCACTGCACTGCCGACAGGTGTGGTTTTTTTCCCAGGACGTAATAACCAGCCATTGCTTTAGCCATGCAAACTTATTCAGTTACGTGAATAACTGTTGTTAACTAAATTCGTGTATATTTTCGCATAATTAACCAAGACAAGGATGGCTCCGGTCAAATTTTTAGCCAGTATTTCACTAGAGATCAGATTTTCTACAATTTGTTACACGAAGTCCAGTTTTCTGGAACGTAATACTTTATAGATTTTTTCAAGGATGAAGACAACCTTTTAGATTGACTTGACTAGTTGTCGTTGTCGCGACTACGTTCTACATCGTTGAGTGGAGTACATTACCAATGGACTAGGGCTGAGCCTGGGAATTAAAATGGCATTCAAGAAAAAACTAACATAGAACATAAGACGTCTTCAAGTTTGCGTGGCTAGTTCAAACCATGCAGGATGGGTTCATTGCAGTTTCAAATAACTGAATATTTATTGCTTGCGTAAGTCTTTCTGTATACCGTTCACTCGCTCAGTCATCATGGCTCACACTATTCTATTAATTAGGTTCACTTGGTTAACAAGCGCACCCGAAATGATCACCGAGGGATCACTACATACCATCTTGACAAAAAGGTACAAACGAAATTTAGTATCACAACGTTGACTCAACCGCAGTGCAGGTTCGAATGTCTATTTTAGGCTAACGAACCGACAAGATAGGAGAATGATGTTTTCTCCTGATCGTGGTGCAGGATTGTAATTTCCGCTGGTAACTGTAGTGTAAAACTTTAGATAATGTCATAAAAAGCGCCCATAAAAATAGGATTACTGTACCGCCACTACTGAGAAACCCCCCGTACTCATTTGAGATTTTTCAAGAAATGGGAACTACATTACACGTAAAGCGAGGTACTAGTTAGCGTTTAACCTAGAGGTTACCTAGAATGATTTTCATGAGGTTATTTTCATGGCATTTCAACAAAATCCATCCCCATGGTCAATCCATATTAAATACGTAGTAATGAGTTATGAAACTAGTAACCACTCAATTCAGTTGGATTATGAAAATGAACAAATTTTATTAGGAAGATATGCTGGGACAAGACACGTTTTCTGTAGCCGAAAGGAATAGGAGAATGAAACCAGCTGGCTCATTCTGCAGTCTTACTCTCACTACAGGCTTGATTGTTGTTTTTGTGTAACTTACGCTTTTGGACGCTGCGTGTCTTTTTACATTAAGCCACCTTCATCCCCTTAATTCTTTCCATAAGAACAGCCACTTCCCTCTTTTCAGCCTACGGTCGTATATTAGTTAGTTAGTGATGTAAACGATTAATGTACTGATATAAATATGAGAGCCTATAAGAAGAGGTAGCTACTGGAATAACTTACCAAGCAAAATAGTTTTCGGTCCTGTGAGTCAATCACGGAGTTTCAGCCATCAGTCTTGCTGTTAGTATGCTACGTCAACTTACTTTATCTCAGTCACGGAACCCATGTTTCGCAGACACTACCGCCCAATTTTGTGAGCAACACTTGTTTCGGCGGACTGCTTACTACCTTCGAGGTTGACCAGTTAAGATCGAATTATTTAACTGACTCCCACAGGTCTGTTACACTTAGAGAGCTTGCTACTGGTTGGTAAGACAAACGGAAATGTTGAAATTCAGCAACGTAGGTTATTTGAAGGGTCGTTTGAAGTGAATGTGCGGATTCTAGTGCTTCATACAAACAGGGTGGGCAATTTTTCTAGACGCACTTTCTACTGTTCATTCAAACCAAATGTTTGTGTTGAATATTGAAATATTAAACGTTGTGTCAGTCACAGCGGTGTACGTGATTTCAGTTCCGTTACTCTCTTTGAGGCAACTTGTAATGTTATCAGCTCCAACCGAAGTGGGAAAGGTGTATAAACGACAATATCATACAAGTAAATTAGGAAAAATAGATTTTGTCTTAAATGTGATACAAAGAAATGGGATTTTTCTACGTGAAAGCTAAGCTGCAGAGTATCTCTGAGGATGTCAACAGTACGAACTGTCCTGTAACCAATACGCAGAAACGAATTAGTAAATATGAGACCAGCTTTTTAATAAACAAATGAGTAAAACGGGGAAAAACATAGGTCAGACTCGTATTAGTGATACGTAGACAAGGAAGTTGCGTGAAGAGTTATATATATCAACAAGTAGCTCAATGAAAACGATTCAACCAACCAGCCTGGCAACGATTTAGAACTCATTTTAATAAGCCATGAGCTACAGGTAACGTTTTGGTCCGGAATATCGACGCTTCATGGCAAGCAGGTGAACGCGAGTCCCACAGATTTTAAATGTGCTTTAGAATTCCTAAAAAGTTAACAAACTGTAGAACAAAGTTTACAGATTATGAAGATCTTGATTCGTTCACATCAACTCGTACTCTTCATGAGTTTACAAAGCGCGCTTTAATACTAGCGCAGTAAAGAAAAAAGAGTTTGTATTGACTTTGGAGAACAATGCTATAACACGGGCTTGGACAATGGGACATGTGTGTTTTAGAATTGACTTACTTTTGTCATGCTAATATGGCCGTGGTCCATCTGCTAGCATACCTGAAGTAATGCATCCAGTAGTGCCCATGGGCTGCTAAGTGGTCCCCTTTGATTGTCTGAATTATTTGAATAGATCTCCTGATTTAGATCCTGTCCAACCTAATTGCTAGCCTATTTATTCAGGCCGATTTCAATGTGATTGTAGTTGCGACATCTACATGCATAGGCTTGCTCGCTTTGTTAACTCCAGCTTGCCTGTGGCAACCATTGCTTCACAGAACACATCTGTGTATCTGAGTGCTGCATCACGAAAGGTCGAATTCTACCGGCCTTTAGCCTAACCGGGGCTAGGATACAAGCAACCTGACAACTTTGAAGATTAAACACTCGATTGCTTTCTTGTAAGGGGTCGAAAAACTATAGAGAAAATATGATTTTGAACGAGAGGGCACACTTTGGTGGTGTTTTTATCTGTATAGCACGGGCACGCTAGTGTTCGGTAGCTTCTCTGTGCTCTTTTGTAGTTCGGACTAATGGGACTTAGTGAGAACAGTAAGATCCGCTCGCTTATCACCTGTGCTGCTGTGTACTGCATTTTTGGACAACTTCAAGATGGTATAAAAAATCCAAAAACAGGTCAATATTACAGTTTGAGTCAAAAGTTCATATGAAATATCTCGCGAATTTTTCAAGCCTGGCGACGTATTCCCGGCGGCAGTCACAGTAAAAACTTTGGAATGAGTCCGAAATATAATTAGCAGATTCTCACAAAATTAAGTGAACATGAGCAAAAGGGTTACAGAATTAGATTCCGATTGAACTTTTGGTAGAGGTATTGGCCATTGCATGAACGTGTCGTTTTGACCGTGAGAGATAAACTATCGAGTTGGCTAGAATGTCCCGTTTTATACGTTAAATACACGGTATTTCTGTAATAGTGATGATGATTTCTAAAACTCTTACCAAAACTGTGGTGGCTAACTTTTGCACACTCCTTTGGTAATCGCCAAAGACTACCATTGTAAATTGGCTTCGCTTTTATACCTCATTGTTTTTTCTCCGACATATTTAAACGTCGCAGTCTTAATTAAATCAGACAAATTGTGCTTATAAAGTTCTTTGAACACTTCTTATGAGCTCTCATCGATCGGGATTTCAATCGATGGTTTACAGGTCACCCTTTTGAAATCAATTTAAGTACACCGCATTTACTCTTTAGGTATTGAGGCCCGCTGATTAGTTTGAAATTGGTTTTTATGCTGATTGCACGTTTAAAACCAACCTCAATGTACAAAACAAAATCACATCATAAATTTTTTACATACTTTGTAATCTTAGTTTTTTTACAATGAAATCGCCGCGTTCCAATTACCGTAAATTATATACCTGAGGGCAGTATTGATTGGGAATAGTACGCAACACAGATTTGTCAGTTCAACGTATATCAATGTTGTAGATGATCAATTCACTAGCAAACTAACTTAGAAATTTAGATAAGTAGAATGTGACTTCACAATCCCAAATTTAACAATACACACAACCTCAAGCAAAGACCAACCTCCTAAACGCGCACTTGTTATTATAGGCTTAACAGTTTGTACAACTGAAAGCAGCTGTCACAATCCTACAACATTTCTAGCCAGAACCTTTTGAAAAGAAGCAATGTATTCAATTTTCCCGGTTGTTTTGAATTCTTTAACAATGCATAATCTTGTCGCCGCCTGTAGGAGAACTCCGGCGACCGTGTTGATGACTACGTCAATGACCCCACAGTAGACACGATGAAATTATTACTTCGTTTATGAATAGTCCTCAGCTTGCTTGATCGCTTCCAGACGACATATAGAAACTCCCCCGCTAACTCCAACCAAAGAACTCACTAATACAACTGCCTCCAGGTTGAAATCACAGTGACTAATTAACTTTCTGAACCGAGTGAATAGTGAAGGGGGCCCATTGTTAATACACTTGACTACTTGGAAAGCTTTGTGATGAACATCTTAGCCCGATTATTAGTCGGGACACTGGTGAACGATTGCAGCGTTAGATAAACAACTCCATGCGCTATGTGGTACTGTTGCACAGTTCGCCTCAAGTATATGCGCAAACGGGCGTTGTGCGAGCACACTGCGAGTTTTTTTTGTGATATCAAAAAGATCAATATAATGTCTCCAGTCTCGCACAAGCTTGTGTATGTGTTTGCGGCTTCCGAAGGAAATGTGTCACTCTGGTTGACCCTTGGCTGTAGGATTGCGACTCAGTCGATCAACCCAATGGTTCCAGTGCAACACTGATTCATGAACAGTACGCAAGGGATCGCTTGTAACAGTGAGACAGACTCACTGTACTAGGCTGTAAGACTTTTGCGGCATGACACCAGGCTGTGGTTAGCACCAGCAACCCCATTATTATGGCGTGTGCGATAGTGCGGCTAAAGACTGAGAGAAAGATGAGCTTGGTAAGTTCAATACAGAGCAAAGCGGCCAGACTTATTTCTTGGCATTCATTCACTTATCGTTGAACCTGTGGTGCCAAATGATAAAATTGTGTAAAACCTGACTGACTTTACAGTTTGCTAGAAGTTTGGATTGGTAAGGGATATCATGGTAAATGAACAATGTCCGTGGCATGCGTTACGACCACCTTTATTGTCTATGTATGTATGAGTGCAACACTTAAAAAACGCGATCCAGTGCAGTACAAATAATTGTGTTATTTAATTAGTATCAATGAGACTGAACAAATAGGCAGTTCGCATGATACTACTGAAAGTGAATGCGCCATAAACGATATGTGTTGTTAACGACTGTGAGGCTAGATTAGACACCAAAACGTGTACCTTGGAGGCTTAGGAAAGTAACTACTTGTCAAATGTATAGGAGATGGCGGAACATGAAATGGCTTCGAAAAGATTATTGACTCTTTTTAAGAGTTGCTCTCGAACGTACCATTGTAATGGAGTGAACAGAAATGTGGTGCTTTACTGTTTCAGCAACATCGTGGGTGAAAATTCTTGGTAATTAGCTCATGGTTTTAACGATCATCAGGTCACTAAAGGTCAATGATGATGTTGGTTGCAGTCGTATGATCAGATTTTGTAGACTACCCACAATTCTACGGGCTGGAAGTCAGCGTGTATTGGCTCCAACACTCCATCAAGTTGATCACATTGTTAACCTTAGGCGGCTTATTCTAATGGAGTTCTCTACGGTTCACTTCCGTGATGATTTTCTCCTTCAAAGTAAAAAGTGCTTTTTGAGTATCAAGCACGAAATTCTAGACATCAAGAGAGTTTTTATTCTTTGCAACAGAGCGGATAAGAGATAAAATAGTAATCCGCGTTGAACTGTCCCCAGGTAGGAAACGGGGCTTTTGAACGAAAATATTCGATCCTCATTAGAACCCATCATGAACCACGTAATCCAAAACCACACAGTCAGTGACCGTTTGCATGAGCATATGCAAACAAAAAGAAGTTTTATGTTCACAGCGAGAATGTCACAAAAAGCATGTAATAAAAGAAAATTTCTAAACAATATTTGCGCAAAGTATGTCTTGCCTGTTGGTGGTCTATGTTTCTTTTCTAGCCTATTCGCATTTGCGATTAACTGATAAAAATTTTACTGATAGGTTGTGGAGGAAAATGACTGACGTCTATCATATTACAGGCAGTTGTATCGTGAAACTTATATTGCCCAGCCAAACTGCCCATCAGTCCCACTTTGGCTCGTGCGGGACCAGCATCAGAGTGCTACCAGACGAGAAGGAATTATTGGGACTGACTGTATTCTAATAGCATACTAATGCTGCCAAACGTCAGTGAAGTGCCTTCTGAGTGTCCCACATGATACACTTTCACTTAAGTTGAGATCGACCTCAATGTTAGTGACTTTTCGAATTCAAAATTTCACGTATAATTTAGATGGCGGACTTAAAGCGTAGTTACTGCTGATCTACCTTTGTTCAATCATCCTATATATCTATTTTATGGGCGCGACTTTAAAATAACCAGCTATCTGCAGTCCTTGTTGTCTCAACGCACAGTAGTGAAAAGTTAGGACGCTCAGTTTTATCGTTCGAACAACAGTTGTATGAACAAAGTAAATGACCACGAGTGATCCCGTGATAAGTATTATGACTAAGTACATAGGTAGTTACAATGGCAGAAACACGGACTTTTTCAAGTCCACTCTCATTTTGGATGGTCATCTACTTAGAATTTACTCTTAAGCGTTTGATCCACTTGACCACCGTTCTATTTTTTATTCATCCGATGGAGCACATCGTCAACTTTTCAATCTCAACTAAGGAATTACATTTTTATTTTAAATCCGAAAACCATTTTATTCAGTAGTTAGAATGCTTCAGAACTTTTTTACGTTTTCTGTTCTGTTTGATTACTGCATATTTAACGGCAGCACTTTTTGTGTGCTCAAACATTGGTAAACTGTAAATTGATTAAGTGATAACAGTACACAACAAAATTCGTTATGAAACACCAATACATCGGAGTATCGCAAGCATTTGTCACGGAAATAATCCAACGACGGATAGAGAACGCAAACAACAAGGTGGCCAAGGAGGACAGAGGAAAATAGAGTTGGCTGAATCGATAAATCTTTTATGGTTGTGTAAGTCTGGTGATCTTCCACAACATTTTTATCACTTAAAGCTGTTTTCAAATATTACTGCAATATTGAAAACGCTATCCGAGGGTGTTGTAATTTCGTGAGGACTAACTAAGCTTACCCAAGCAAGAATTTTGTCATACCCCATCTTTACCCACCACCAGCACCCAAAAGCCCCCGGGGTCCCCTAGGGGACCACATGGTGTGTGCTGCTTGGGTTAGTTGGAAAAAGACGTGTTAGATAATCACGGCCTTCAAAAAGTAAGTCGACAGACATTTGTTGATAATAGGGTGCAAACGTTTCCCGTTTGCTCACATTTTAGGTGTTTTTGACCGCTCACTTTAGACTCTCGAAAGCAGTAATGGTGACAGTCGGGTGCACCCGGCCATGGCCATGAAACAGTCTCATTACCAGGGTAATTTAAATGGCTTTCATACAGTAAATATTTAAACAACACGTAACTTACACTGATGTGGTGGTTGTGAATGATTTGAAAAAGAAGTATGAGTTTTCACTATTCATTTGCTGGGGGGTCAAACCACCAGCAACGGAGGCAATCAATTCTATGATTGATAATCCTGCGCAAGGTGAACCAGATAGCCAGCCATAGTTTCCAGACAGAGATGCTTTACAGAAGGCTTTTGCTATTCTGAAAGATATCAGTCAAGATCATTCAATATTTCGTTAAAAATTACTTCGGTAAAATATGTGATGTTTCTGTTAGGAGGCATCTGCACAATGGATACTGACAGGGTGAAAGCAGAAAAATAGCCATAAAATGATCCATAAGAAGTACATTTAATAAAATGAGTGGTATGTCCTCGAAAACAGTATGCCACGGTGTTGAACAAGTGGGAAGATAACGAGTCACCTCAAAAAGCTCGAAATAGTTATCTTCCTTGCAATTGTCGTTGACCGCTGGAGTAATTCGCTCTTTCAAGTTTTGAAGTTCTTCGATGAAGTCTTTCCGATGATTGCAAAAAACTATTATTCTTCGTTTCGTTATTCCATTCCGCATTTTGCGCGATAATAGCTAACACACTTTGTAAGTTACAAACAGCAGTCAAGGTCAGGTTTCGTGATTTTCAGCGACTTCTGCATGAATTCAAGGTTGGAGGTCTAATTCGCTTAGATCCAGCCAGCTTGTCTGTTTCGATATCCACCGTTTATCTGTAGATTCAGAGGGTAGCCACTCTGGAGGGTTACAGACAACACTGTGGAGTCTGTTACCATTTCGGTCCTTCGTTACGTACCATTCTTCATACTGGTGTTGTTCATTGTACATGATAACTACTTGTCTATTGTTTGAATCAATACACACTTTTTCGTCCTCGCGCGTTCCGCCTTCTGCTCGCGCGCGGTCCTGGTTGTCGTGGACTAACCGTGGCAACGTTCATTTAGCTCGCTGGATGAACCAAATATGTTATTACTGAAGGGGAGAATCTTCTTGCACTACGCAGCAGACTTAGTGTAGTGGAATTAGTTGCGGACACCTACTGTGAGTTCTTGTATTCGCCTTGAGGTACCGTTCTCCCAACTCTCTGTTCCACTACAGTACAAACAGCAGAGTAAAATACTAGTTTGGCAGAACGTGGTGAGGTTTCAGCTATCCAGCGATTGATAAACGCCCTCAAGAGAGAGATAACGTTTCTGAATTCAATCAACTTTTTTCCTCAGTGTCAAGCAGGCGCCTGTTGGTGTGAAAGGCAATAAGTGGAAACAGGATTATAGCGCCACAATATGAGATTAGAGTGAATAAAGCATTACAGAGTAAGATTGCACATTTTTTGATGTTCGGCATTGACGTTGTCTATAGTGCATGAAAATAGCTATGGTGACGCCCATCTTTGAAGCGGATGGCCAACAATTCCCCACTAGCCATGTGATAATCAGCAGCACTATACTATAACGAAGCGCTCATTAAAGCGCATCAAGTTCCGAAACAAAGTTCTCTCCCTCGCTCAACATGGCATTCTTCATAACCGGTAATGCATAATAAAGGTGGTTATTTCCATGGTGAGTCTGACGGGGGTCAATGACAATGACCTCATCCCGTGTAATGCTAGTTCCTGAATTCATTCTCCTAGAGTTTCCTCAACATTATGTTACCATGAATCGAAAGTTGCAGGCAGAAGACGATGAATGTGCAAACAACCTTTACCCACCGTTCGCAACGGACTCCAACGTAACAGTTAGGGGGTTCTAGGGAGTTGGACGCGAGAGCACCTCGAACACAAACGCACAGCAGCCATTAGAGAGAGAGAAAGAGAGCGTCGACAGAAAATTCCAGTCGACCTTCAGAATTCAAACGAGCGTTAGACTGGTTGAGCGGCGTTCCTAACGGTAATAGCTCAACATTGCTATCCTAATGAATGTGACCTACAACAGTAGGTATGATTCGGATTCATCATACAGCTACGAGTAAAACTGCGATACCTATGCCGGCAAACTAACTTTGATGCCAGTGGTTTGTAGTAAATTTACATACACAAGGTTATGTGAACCGTCGCGGTGGTACTGGTAAGGCAACACTCACGTCGCGCAGAGTTTAGAATTTCGGGGACGTCCGAGGTGAGGATTTCTGCGCTGGATTGCTTCTTCTCTTGACAACAGAACTTTAATAACTAAAACCGAATCACACCTTTCCCCCCTTTCATTTCCCCGAGATTTCCTCAGTAATCAGCGCTAGGTCTTCTGTTATTCCTCGTTTCCATCCGTCACCTTCCGAACAACATTTGTGTCAACGCTCTTTTTCTGGAACGCCGCTGATTTCCACAGGTTTTTTCTTAACAAGCTTTGGAATTGACTGGACAATGGGAGTCCCTCACTGAATGGCTGGCTGCGCACTCATTACTTGCCGAACATTCTGACGATGAATCCATGATTCATAACACGTTCAGTTAACAGATATCATGAAAAGAGATCTGAAGGAAGATCCGTGCACTTGGATGTTCTCCAAACTATCCTCCGCGTTTGATCTCAAGTTGGCGGCATAAAAGGATTTTCCACCGTTAGGATGATCACCAGCAGTTTTCTCAGCACGGGCAAGAGAGCATTTCGAATGCTTCGGCGGAAACATAAGATCGCTAATCGAGTGTGCAGAGCAGTTGGTGTATATCAGCCTGGAAAAGTCACACTTGGTGTTGAACGTGTCTAGCGCGTAGCTACCAAACTAGCCATGGACTTGGGAAATGCCGCGTACGAGTATCGACTTCAAATGTTTGATTTGTATCCACTTGAAGTTCAACGATTTCACGGTGATTCAATATCCACATAAATCTTCTCTAGAGTGGGTCTCGGTGAACGGTTTTTCAATCTAGCGAATGATGGCATCCGACGCACACATACCTCGAAAACTTTACAAGCCCCATCATTGGAACGTCCTCCAACTGCAGATTCTTCCTCGTGGGATTATCAACGACTGGAGTAGAATCTGCTCTAGGGTCGTCTAATGCACTCCCGCAGATCGTTCTACGGCAGTGGTAGACTCTCATTTGTTTGAAAAGGTTTGTGGTCTTGCTCCGTTCTTGAAATTTATTGCAATCTAAAAAGTGTAGCTGCACCCTGTTTTTGATTATTGCCCTTCAGGTTAGAAGGTGCACGTATGACGGAATTTGGGTAGTCCAGTCCCCGACCTGTGTACCATCAAATAAAATACCCAATTTCAGCAGATGTACGGTAGCTTTATTGGTGACACCTAGATTTCGATCTTACAAATTGTGTGCACGCACAACTGCGGACTCGATCAGTCATTTCCGATCTGTCCCATCATAGTTCTGTCGAGTTGAGCCGTACTTGGGAAAAACGCCGTTCGCTAGTGTCGCCAAGTTGCAAAAGTTGGTCTCAACAATGGCCGCCAATCAAAGCCAGGGAATCAGGCTCGTATGTTACGAAACTGCCGCTGCAATTGGTTGTTCAGAGTGTTCTGTAATGCACTGAAGTTAGTTGAATGTGGGCGGTGATGTAGAGCGTAAAGTCGCGACCCCACAAGAATGCTTAATTCACATTTTATAATAAAATCAGGTTGTTCATTTCCCAAAAATACATGTGGTAGCGTCGTGGGACAAGAGGCGGGTGCGTTGGCAATGCATGATTTTACCACGTCTAGAAGCGGCTCTTCATGAATGTCTAATTTGCAGTTCAAAATAAAATCAGATTGGACTACAGAAATCATATATCAAATCGGAAGATCAAGCAATTGTTTCAGCCAAATGTGAACAACTATCCCTGTGATCCCACCCTGTCCACATCCAAAACACTTATTCAGCTGCATGAACCTCACACTTTCGATGGGTAGTTGACGCTGAACGGCGGCTTCTAATTTTCAGTCGAACCTAATCAGCGTTGTGTCATGATGTGATGACACTCAAAAACATATCACTATAACTCACCGGCATCTGAGGTCAAATTACACTGGACGCAAACATTTATGAAAAGTGATGTATTAAAACAATACGACAATATCACATATATTGACATGTACGCACTGACATCTACAGTTAGAGTAGAGGTATGGGAAGAAATGTGTAGCATCTCATACTATGGCGTACTTGCTGTGAAAAACCAACGTATATATAGTGCCCCACTTTGCCCCAGAAACGCACCATTTTGCCCCATTAAAAATGGGGCTGTGTGCTGCTTGAGTATACTGCGGCTTTCAAAGCGATGTTTGTGAATTGCGGCGTAACCGAGGAAGGTTAGTTCCCTCACATCTGCATACACAGTTATCTCGCAGGTATCAGATTCGATGGATAGGATGACGGGACCTTATCTGATACACAGCTCCATTCATCCGGAAGGACACTCAGAACGAATGTAAGCCAACGGCCACATTGTGTACTAAAGGAAGGCGGTGGTGGTATGTACCGTTTCTCACAGACTTCAAATACACCATTTACGTGGATTACCCCCACGTGTTTGTTCTCACTGGCTCCACTCTTCCACCTGTGTTTATGCGTGTTTCAGAATACGGAGTGGTTTTCCTTCACTCGTAATCTAGGACAATTGGATGGAGCAGTTATGAGTGTTCAAGCATGGGGTACTGCATGCCTTCACTCGTAAATTAGGACAAGCGCACGGAACTTTTGTAAGTGGGAGGCGCTTCTCGATGTCACTTGTTCAGCAAGTCACCTTGTCTGCATTCCAGCGTACGTCTTGTCCCCATGAAATGTAGCAACGAATGGCTATAGCATGTCTATAGGTATGCCGAATATAACCGGAAAAATACCGCCCATTCGGCCAGTTTTCGCGCATTTTCCTACGTTGCAGTATCTGTTCTGGTCTACCCAACGTTTGTAGGTCTATTAAAACCTCAGTCCTTATGACCCAACGACCGTTCAATCGCGGAAACTATAAACACGTTTCGCTGCTTAATTGCCCTCATAATCCAAAAAAGCATGTCTTATTACGTCGACGATATCATCCTTTATAATGGTCGACCATTAGCTCCGCGAAATGACGTGGAATGCAATTTTTCGTCATTTTTCGTTGAGTGCTATGCCATTGGTCTACTACACATCCTCTGCTTACGCCTTCAGAAGAGTATAACAAAAACATCCTCACCAAATGAATTCAACTACTTCAAGAACTGAAACTTGTCACGTAAGCATAACAACCCCAGTAACTGGAACCATTTTTGGCGTTGCATATCACAAAGAAATTCACGCAGCGCAAAAATCCTACCGGTGGCCGGTGAAAGTAAACATTATCTATTCCGGCGCATGCAACGCCAGAGTGAAATGAGCCCTCGTCGTTTTTCCTGGTACCTCTCAACGAGCAGACCTTCCAAGCCCCCAAGTGTTTGTCTTGGTTTATTCGGGCCGTAATATTCCGCGGCCTACACTGTGGTTCCGCCTAACCAACATCCCGTTCTCCCGTGACAAAAGTCTCTATCTCCGATCCTGACAGCTGGCTTCTCCGTGATTGATGTTCGAGATACTTTACTAAATGTTAATCCATACAATACGAAGGACCAGACGCAGTCTGTTTTCATGTTTTCAAGGACGCAGTCTTTGGTTTCACAAAATTACCTTACTATTTGTTTAACCAGGTACTTCTGACCGACACACCTCCGGAAGCATAGGAGAGGACCATCATCGCGCTTATATATGCATCAGACGGCCGACATTCTAGTGTTGCTTGCCTCAGACGTATCTTTGGAAGTAACCCTTCCCGCTCTGGTCAATGTGGCTTCCTCTCCAATAGGTGACCAGCATGTTGATTTTCATGGACAGCCCGGAGGCCAAAGGTAGTGGCCAGATTCTAGGTGTCCTCTTTCTTGATTTTGCAAAAGCCTCGGACATTGCTCCACATAGACCTCTGGTACATAGGCTGGAAGCTAATAGCATCCAAGGTGAGATTTTTTAGAGTTAGAACGGGGTACGGCCTTTCTTCTGTTTTTGCGGTCCCTGTTGAAGTTCCTTGGAGGTCCGTGCTGGACCTGATTTTACTGTCTATGTATACCAACCACCTTCCTCACCTTATTCCTAGTAACACTGCGCTTTACTACGAAAGCCTAAAAGTCCGGAACGCATGTGTTTCCAGTCCATTACTTGTCGACCTTTATAATATTGGGTACCGTCCGGATGACTGATGTCTCCCCCCAAAAGACAGAAAACGTGCATTTGTGGCGCTCACAGAAAACTCCAAGAGCATCTCTTTGATACATTGAGCATGCCGAACAGTAATTACTTTGGAAGATGACCCAAAAAATGGTCCAGTTATTCTACTGTTGTCTAGTTTACACTCCCATCATTACCATACAACCTCAAAAAAGGGTATGGAACACCATAGACGGCAAAAGAAGTCCTTTGAAGGAACACACCCGTTTGTTACTGACTGTTTAGGCGTGGAATATCACGTGGGACCGTTTTGTTTCGAAAGTTCTCCTGCGCCCAAACGCTCGGTTGAGCGAGTAAAGATACCGATAAGTGCCCTGTGTTCAAGTAGCCGCTTGCGCGAGCGTTTGATGATCGTTATGTGTTAATGGAACG
>QNGE01002994.1:7884-96881 GCA_008508345.1 Paragonimus westermani | reverse complement strand
ACACCGCTGCCCGCAGGGACATGGCGTAGACCAGAGCGTCGCCTCCTGGTTCAAGCCGGGCGCCCTTGAACCGCCTCATTTCCTCCTGGCAATCGGCGGGGCTGTCGAAAATGGCGATCAGCGCCTCCTTCGCGGCGGCTCACTCGGGCTTCGCAGGGCCCCTTCGCGCCGCATCCAGAACCGCCTTAGCCCAGCCTTTGTGTGGCATCCGCAGGGCCGCCAGCTTCGCCCGGACCGCCTTCACTCTGAACGTCTCCACCGCGTATTCGATGTCCTCCAGGATACTCCAAACATCCCCGTCCTCAAACGGCTGCGACCAGGGGATTTTGATCCTATAATCCTGGTCACGGCACCAATTGTTGTGAGCGCCGAACGCGGATAGCACGAAGGTCGTTTATTCGGGGAAACCGTTGAATGTGTTATACGTCAAAACCGGACTACGAACAAAAACATTCATTTGCACACAACACTGATCTCAGGACGTCCCGGATGCTGATGCTCAGTTCCCTCATGTAGAAGAAACCATGTGATGCTGCCACCAATGATCCTTCCAGTATATCTTCCCTATTTGTCCCGCGATCATTTCGATTCATGTTGTCGCCTCACTACTGAATAGTGATGGTGTAAGTATTATGGAGCGACTGTCCGTCCTGAGTTCACTTGTTCAGGTTAACTTCTGCTTAGTCTATTGCGATTTGTGACGTTGCTCAAGCAAATCCAATGTTGGTCACATTCGCATATTTTCTCGTGGTTGGTGATCCCATGAACTTCTGTGTCTCGTCCCATTGAAGATTAAGTGTCAAAACATATCGGGTCGTTAATCAGCAGACTGGAAGCAGCGAAAACCATTGTACAGTAGGTGGACTTTTGGGGTGAACGTTTCTAAGGCCTACACCATCTTGAAGCTATGTGAATTTGAAGGAAGTATCGACGTATTACTTGTCCGCATTCGAATCGCTGTTGCCACTATCGTAACGAAGTTAAGTGATGTGTAATTTTAAGCTGCGTTGCCTTTGACGCCAAGAGGCCTTTATACAAAACAAACGATCAGGTACAGGTGAGCGGCACATGAAGAGCTTCCAGGTGATTGGGCTGTTTTGCTCCGTTTGATTCATGGAACTCACCGCTGGGGAAACTTGCACAGCTACACAAGGTCTCCACCTACTTAAACTGTTCCTATTTCAGAAGACATTTTATCCGTGGAGATACCTAAGTACTCTGCAAGAAGTGTAATAAAACATTACCAACAGCAGTGCTTTTGTCAAATTCCACAACATCCACCTCAGTAAAACAGTCAGCTACAAGCTTCTCGCTCCCTGACGATAATGCATATACTCACTGAGACCGCTGAAACCGGTGTGCTCATGATGGTATTTGGTAAGGTGGAGGCTGGCTGGACATGCCGCCAGTGTCTTGAGAAGTTCACACCCTGTCACACTACCAAGACAGACGTATCGTTACACTCTCATCATTGCTATTCTGTTACAGGAAGAATGGCTAAGCTGATAAATTTCCTGTTCTTTCAGTGGATCGAAATCGTTACCGGACTATTAAATACCCACCCCAAACGCCGTCTCCCCGACTGAAAGTACTGCGTACTTGCATTCCTTGTAATCGCTGGTACTTTATACTAACTAGACAAATCAGAGAGAAAACGTTCTGTTTCTGAACAGTTCAACTTTTTCAGTTGACGGAACCGACTGTCTCGACCCTTTGCTGCTCAGACAAAATCGTGTCACGAAGAGAAACTTATGCCCGAGATCCAGATGTCCCATGCATGTCTACAACACAGATAAAACCCATCATTTCTGTCGAGGTTTGTGCCTCGTAAAAGTGGGACTAACCAAGCAAACGTTACTCACTTCGAACATACTGATTTGTTCTGCTTGTATTCTCAACGTTTTCTCCAGTTCTAATTGATATTCTAGAAGAGCAGCTCGTTCCTTGAGCGCAATCTCGAGCCGACACTGAAATTGGAAAAGCAAAATCAGTAGATCATGAACAGAACGAAAAAGGAATATCGATCACCGGAAAATTTTATAGCCCTAGCTATATACCTTTTATCAGACCACAGGCATAGTCAACTCAGACGTCTTTCATATGTGAATGCACCGTTTGTCAACGGTGTTTTGTCTGTAAGTGTTGCGTTAAGCTCAAAGCAACAGTCCGACAATAAGCGCATGATCTGGTTTGACATCTCAGCTGACCCCATTAAAGTATGTCTGGCATACTGGTTGGGTGACTAAACACCTTTGGTTTACGATGTGGATAAACGTGAGGAAACAGTGCATTCAGTGTTCTCATTTCTCAATATTTTGTGTGCTCACTGACTAGATCGCACCTTTCTGATAGTCCATAACTTACTTCGTGGTTTTCTACTCCTGGTATGGTCTTGTTGTTAAGTGAAACTGGCTAAGATTTGAACATGTACAGCCCTTCTTCATGCAACGACCATTGCCCCGCAGTCCCCATTTTGTGGGAAGCAATGGGTTGTGTCCTATCCTTCTTAACCCACTTTCGTGTAGGATAGCAAACACAAGACTGGAAAGGCAGACTTAATGGACGAGCCATTCCAACACAAGATGAGTTACGTCTGCTGTCCCTTCTGTAAGCCACTTGTGAGTAAAGTGGGTGATAGTGTGGAAGACCGCTTTGGACGGTTTACGGGACTAAGACCGAAATACTATCCAGGGTTGTCAGCCAAGTAAGGAGTAGGACGGACACATGAGCGTTGTATTTGAAAGTGACAGTCTAGACTGTGAAATCTCCTCATGGTATATTCGTAGAAATTGCACGTGCATCACGATGAGAGAAACGTTGTGAGAATGTGGTTACATATCATGTAAGTGCTCTTCATAACACGTTGCAAGTTCTATAGGAAATATAACGTTTTAAGGGCAATTTACTTAGCCATTACAGCAATTGCTATAGGAACACGGGCGGAAGTGGGGATATCCTCACAGCATCCACTCCCCTTAGGGTGGCCGATCAGGTTTTTTTCACGGGAGAACTGATTAGGCATAGAAACAGATGTTCCTCTGTCGACCTAGCAACACGGTGCTGGTTTCCTTGACCCCCTCAGTTCTTCCTGATTCTACGCCTCCTTTGTGCATAGCTATTCGAGTCTGTTTCAACTTGGTAGGGGAAGACTCATTATGAAATTTTTGCCACCGCGTTTGCTATGTTCAAATTTAAGTGGGAAAATGTGGAGTTAAACTTTTACCCAGACGAATTTTCACCGAATTATCACCGTTTATTTCGTGTACCTGACGAGTTACTAATGGAATCTTAACTCATGAGCAAAAGGCTGTTAAGCAACCGTTATCAGCAAAGATACATTAGTTCGGCCAGACAATCAAGTGAATCACATACAGCGATAGGTGTTGCGTTCAAGAAGGATGTCCGTCTTTTTTTAATTCGTTGACAACATAAATTCCAGTAAGAGAACAAATCCCATCCTGAAAAAGTCACCATCCACCTCGAGTTAAAAGTGATACTTCAAAACTATAAGAAGTGACCAACCTGAGGAGCCGTTTAAGATCGTTCCCTGATTAGTGGTAACAATAATGTACCTCAGTAGGGAACAACAGTCTACTTTCATGATTAAGAAGGCTAAGTTTATAACTCCCGAAGTTTGACTGGGTTTAACACAACGACAAAACTAACATGCTCCAGCCAGTTTGACGAAAATAAACGAAGTAAAATTTAGAGGCTAAATCTTTCGACTGTCATCTACTACCAGTAGAAGCGAATAATTGCAAACAGAAGACATAAAGTACAATTATGCTAAAAATCATCAAGACGGTCAAAGACCAGCTGCTCAGAGGAAGTTTTGCTAAGTTATTTGAAGATGTTGGTTACTCAGAAGAACACTCAAGGCCAGGTCATTAGGTCAGTTGAAGTCTAGATAACAGAGCCTATATGACAGCATGGAAAAATATTCAGATTAAGTATAAATTCTATGGAGTTGTTCTTCAAAAGCACTACCAGCACGAATCCATCCTATCTAATACAGCTTACGAACCATCCACCCAGTGCCTGCTGGTGTACGATATCGGGATTTGGGGTTAAATTTTCCCTGCCAGAAGTTCATCATAACAGTCTCGATGAAAGCTTTGAACAGCCATTCCTATACATCTCTTTTTTCATGCTTTCCAAAAACTCCCTTCTCCCTCCATATTGTTTGCAGGATAGTCGTTCACAATGAGCACCTGACAATCATTCCGTTAGTATAAGGTTTGGCGAATACACTCAAAGCGTTTCATATAAAGTTTTTGAACTTCACACCATAAGATGTTTGTTGTGATGTGATATACAAGGTCATACGTATACTGCATTCTACTAAGCTGCTGGTACAGTTATCGGGGCTCTGGCCGGTATTTATTCAATTGATGATCATTGTCGTTATCACCGAGGTGCCACGAGTTCAAATATTTTACAGATGTGTTGAGTGAACATCCATACTCTCAAATATGTGCCACCCCTGGCTGATGATGCAAGTTTAGGCACAAATAAGACATTCACCCGGTAGGAACATGTGAACTCAACTTCTGTTAATACGTTCCTCAGGTACCTCGTTTGCGCTTTGGTTCTCGTGGCTGTCTCCATAAACAAAACAGAGATATGGCGCTATTTATCAGGTGTAGTTACAACGTACGACATTTTAAACGCGTTTCACTTACAGTGAGTTTCTGGATTGATTTAGCAGGGTTGGTCAGACTAGCGTTCCAGGACAGTTCCGGGTGACTTGCTTCTTTTTCTGGTACTCGCGTTTCATCTAACCGTTTTTCATATTCCGACTCCAGCTCCGCGATTCGATTTTGTAACTGGGCGTTGTGCTGACTAAGTTCATTTTTCTGTTCATTCACTGTTGCTAAATTATGCTGGATGAATAACATATATGATAGTCAGAAACATTTCGTTGACAGTAACAAACAAGTTATTTGATTCCCATGATTTCAATGAATAAAATCGTTGGACTAACTGATGTTTCTATTGCCGGCTGGAGAATAAAAGTTAGACTGCCAAGAGAATTACTTCTTCCATAATAAACCATTTTGGTAAGACGAAAAACCAGGCTTGCCGCTCTAAACTATCAAGTTGTCTTTTTAACTAACAAAGGGCCAAATCTTGTTATCTTGCAGTCGTTACGCCTATCGTGGTTTCTGTGACCGCGAAAACATACATCATTATATAACGGAAAGGTTGTCACGGAGCATAAGCCAAACCGCCTGAGAAATTTGTTAGTGTACTCATTACAGAGTGGTAATCAAGGGTCATGTAGTGCGCGAACTTCCATAGTTATCAAATGTTCAAAACAAGCAACTTTCGGAGTATGGTGAATCCTTGATCTACGGTTGATAACCGGCGGTACGCTCTCACAGTGCTTAGGTTGCACTGTTAGTATCGCTCCTGTTTCATACTGATCTGTTCTAGTGCTACCAAGGAACTGTGTCACTTTGGTTATGACGTAAGTTAGAGGTTTACAGCGAACAGAGATGTGTTAAAATGGATTCACACAATCTATTCCTTGAATGCCTAATGTTAGACACTTAATGATTTTTATTGTCTGTTTCGAAAACAACCCATTACGAGTTAGCTTGTTTCCGTTCGAAGAGTTAAAAACAGCAAGCATACTCATTCCGTCATTCGACCCATGAGTGCTTGTTTCGTTGAATTCATTAAAATAGCGACTTTAGGTAATAAAATGACAAATTTGTCGTGCTGGTTATCGACATTCGGAACAAAGAGCTGAAATGATAATGTGGTCTAATTGTATCTCGTTACTAAAAATGTATACAAAACGTCAGTTATTCGATGAACGTAACGGACTTCAGATGGGTTCTCGTTTGAAACGTATACTCAATGTTCCACCGCACTGGTTGAAAATAACCCGTTACTGTCATAAACGTGAAAGCTCCGTCTCATAAACACTCATATTTCCCCACTTTAACACTGGACAATCCACGGAACATTTGGATTTACATAAACTGAACGTTATTCACAACTGGTGGCAGCTGCCTCGTCCTTATAGATACTACTGTCGACTCCTTCTGAAAATAAGCATTCTATTCAAGTTTCTCACTTATTAAAACTCGTCAGTAGTGCATACCCTTATCAAAATCGGGATTGTAACTCCAGTCACTCTTTCATGAGGCAAACGTCTAGATAACTCTACCACTGACGTCCCATCTGGAACGACAGGCGTTCAACCACATTCTCGCGTGAGTGACACGCAGACTGTCCGAGCGCTTCGAGAGGAGCTACAGCAACTTTCCTGTTAATTCCAATCGATGGTCTCCCGACTACCACGTCCGACCAGGTCGGTATCACAGAAATTCTTAAAATCGTTGAACTATACTTCATTAGTGAAGACTAACGGGGAAGTAGGGTTTATATAAAGCGAACAGAACTCAACTGACCATAGCCATCGCAGTTCTGCAGTTTTTGAAATGAGACACTGGATCTGGGGTTTCGGTGGCGGCAAGGGTATGCACTACTGACGATCGTCGACACGACCGAACCTAGAGTAAGGCACTGGTTTCGAAAGGGGCTGGCTGAAATATTTACGGAATGCGACAGCTGCGATTAATGGTGGGTAATGTTCAATTTCTGTGAAACAAAATGTTTTGCTACTCAACAGTAATATTAGGAACATGATCAAATATTCAGAAATGGCCCTCTGAAAGGACCTTGGTCAGAAAATCGAGGAATGATATAGGTGATAACAAGCTTTAAAAACACTGCCAACTGAGACGATGTTCTCTTTGAATGTGGATCAGCATGTGCATACTCGCGGATGACCGCTTGGTGTCGCTTTGTTCACGCCTACACATTAGGTTCGGATAAACATGACAAAAATACTGCCAAGTAAAGCTGCCCGGTCCACTGTTTGCACAACAACAGAACAACACAGAACGTTTGCGCGAATTTCAGTGAATCCTGATGCTCCGCTAGTCGACGGCTCATTGGAAAGTTTTGTCACCATATTGTGTCTGTCTCGATATCCTCCCTGGGCTCATGCTTAACTTCATCAGGCCAGTGAAAATTGCGAACAACCTATGAACAAGTTATTCTGACTTGTTTTCTATTCTGCCCTTGCTCACATTGATGAGTTTTATTACAGTTTTTAGTTCAGATTGTCCTGCCACCATTTTCTGTTCCTTGACGAAAATATCAATTCAGAGTGAGTGATGTAAAATCCAAGTGGGAGAGTCTAGTTGTTTAGTCCTACTTTGCATTCTTACTGAATTGACCGTTAGACAGAATAATACCCTCACCAGTTCAGTGTCATGATCCATTGCAATTCATGCACAGACCTGGTGCTGGCTGCACCAAGGACAAATACTAGATTTGGTCATTTTAATTGGCAGTTCCTATCATCATATCTTAACCCGGTGGGGCAGCCCGGACAATACAGACACACTTGCATGTTTGCATTTATGGACTACTGTTTAAAAACTCTGGAGCCACCCTGCACAGTTTTCGGACAAAATCGGGTACATCGTACCACATGTGTTTTGCAGAAATAACAGGTTTAAGCTGATCCTAACAAAAATCCTGTGTGCCTCGCGTAATTATAACACATCCACAAGCACTACCGATCGCCATACCACAAAGGGGCTGAAGTTGTGGCAGTGAGAGGAAGGGTGTCAAGTCAGAACAGGGTTACAAACAAAATGATTGTTATCTAAAAGTGTTATACCAGTGCGTTTGCTGAAGGTCGTAACACATTTTATGGGGAAAATTTCTGTATTCGATATAGACCGCCAAACCCTGTGGGAACTAGACCCAAACGGATTAACAGTTGAATGATGGCACAAGAAAGTGCACGTAAGTCCTGACATCATGAAAACGTATAGGTATATCTTTTGTAACTATCATCATGTCAGCTGACTAGGCGGAACAATCAGAGAAACCGCTATTGCAAGTCGCTGTGTTCGCATCAAACTCGATATCATACTCGGATCTGACAGCGAACACATTGTAGTATTTTAATTCCATGTATGTTCCCGATTGAGTCATGAGAAGAACTGCGTAACAAACAAGCACGCTTTCGGTGTTACATCATCAGGCTAAACACAACACATTTATTTATATGGGTAGCAGATACTATATATTGCAACGAAAGTTCGTTCAACAAAGCGAGATCATTATTAATCAATTCACACTTCCCCGTATCCCTGACGCGGTCGCGCTTATGAATTGGAATTCCACACACAAACTCAGGACAGATAGATTTAATGGGTGTGATACTTCTTCCGCAAAATCCACACAGCTCATGTGCTCTATATTATACACCCAAGTCTTATGAATTAAACTAGGTAGACACTGATGATTGACATCTTTCACTCCAGAGATATTGCGATGGGTGACAAAGTCGGGGACGAGATTATTTCAATATATATATATATATGTCGACGCTGTATTGGGATATGGTGAAACCCCACAAAGAGTGGATTGCGGACAAAACGAGCAACCGAACGAGACATCATTCAACGAAATCGGGCTAACAGGCAAGAAATGGCAAGCAAAAATCCACGACGGAAAGCGTCAGCCAAACTCGGAAAATCAGACGGAATCGCACGCGTCGGTTTAATTGAAACCTAGCTGGGTTGTGGACTGGAATTCCAATTCATAAGGGCGACCGCGTCAGTGATACGGGAAAATGTGAATTGATTAATAATGTTCTCGCTTTGTTGAACGACCTTTCATTGCAATATGCTATCTGCTACCTATATAAATAAATGTGTTGTGTTCAGCCTCATGATGTAACACCGAAAACGAGCTTGTTTACTAGACGCCTCTTTGTACTGTGGTGCATATTTTGGAAATATGTCTTAACTTTCCTTCAGTCTCATCTGATCCAACACGGAACGGTATCTAATGGGAATCCTGTTTATTTGAACCAAGCAATATTGTGGTGCTTAGACCAGTCAGGAATAAAGATAGTCTTCTGGATTCTCCAACAGCGTACCTCTTCGGGCAGTCTATAAAAAGAGGCAACAAGTTACGACCTAAACTATCTGTCTAGGTGAACGGGAAGTGACACTTGTCATTTTCACTAAGGTGCGATCAGGTTTGATCCTGGCATGCAAATTTTTCGTTGATTAAGGTGTCTTTAGTGCGGCAGAATCACCAAGTGTGGTTCTTTTAAACCTCGCGCTGGAGTGATCACCGTCACTTTCTTGTTATTGGTTCTTATTTGTTTATATATGTTACACAAGTGATAGTGGTTGGGAGTGCTACGGTAGCAGTTTTTTGTACCGTCGCCCTTCCGGTTCGTACGGTATTACTTCACAGTCATTGGACGTCAGTTTGAGTGTACTCCACTTCAGATGTGTGGTATAATCGCACATGTGCATATGCTGTTCGTGCATACAAGCGTATCGGCCAAATAACCCTGGCTGTAAGATCACAGGTGGCGTATGATGTAACAGTTAACTGCAGGTGGGTTGCTTAAACACATCGTCTGCTTGATAAGCAAACGGGCTGAACTCAATATCCGCAATCCCGTTTACCTTACAAAAGATATAATACGTTGCTTCAGAGGCCCTCGAAATGCTGTGAAACACGACCAGGTGGTTACTACACCTACGAAATTTGACCCATAAGACGATAGTAGGCCATGTGGAAAGCAGAATGCGATTATGATTGATCATGTGTAGCTCGCTTAGTTTTATTCTCGTTGGTGCGTGGACAGCTCGTTGATACACCCTGCCTGATGTATTCCGGAATGGCCATGGATTGAGCATGAGTTCAGAGGTTGAAAAATACAATCAGACTAATTTTAAAATAGCCAAAGAGTCCAATCGGGGACACTCACATGAGGGCCAGATTACTTAAGTGACTGTACTCTCTAGTACAGCTATCGGTCCAAACAACAGCATGTGTTAACGACCAGCCTCGAAATGGTGGCCATCTATGCATAACAGAGTTACAACAAAATGCTGGCTCCAACACCTCAACGGCTGCGAGCAAAAATACAGCACCTGGGTGAAGCCACACAATTAGCAATCAGTTCATTTGGGAAAATTTTACCGGAAGTAATTTTTGTCCGCTTATCCTGTACAACCTTTGAAGTTTGTCATCAATTGCGGTCAGTAGTTGTTATGATAGGTAGACTGAAACATCATTTTTGCAGCCGGCTATGGGCTCATATCGTGTCATTTCACGTGCGCACCACGCGTGTATCAATACCAGAAGTCCGAGCAAGGACGTAATTTTATCGGTTGGCGATCGCATGACGATCATGTGGAACAGAAAAGGGGTTTTGTCGCATTTGTTTCAAACTACTTTTGTCAGCATAAGTAGCCCTGAATATGAAGTAAGCTGACGTATGTTTGACCGACTGGGAAAGCCTGATCAAGGTAACAATGTGGCATCAACGAATGAAGGTTGGGGTGGATGGACAGTTGTAACGGCAGTTCACACAGTTTCGTCTATCCTAAAAGGCATATTCTACAAACCGAAATCGATGACTTAAATTTCTAACTTTGTTCGTTAGTGGTACATTAAACGATTCGTACCAAAACAATGTTGTCCTACTCGGCTTTTATTCACTTTTTTATGAATATGATAAAATCGTACAAATCTAGAAGGTAACTCAACATTCATCAGCCACATGTTGGGTTTCAGTGAAATTACCTGTATTTCATTGATCAGTTGATAGGAGAGGAGTACGGCCTTGTTCTTCTCATTCATAGTCTTTCCCAACGAATCCACCCTCTCCACTAAACTCTGATTCAACCTCTAGAATAACAAATAAGAATGCCATCGATGAATTCCATGTTATAACTTGTCAATCATTGTTTCCTTCCGTTTGGCACATTTATTTATTTCCTGACTTTTTCTGTATGATCTAACAAACGGTTCAACCATTACTTTGAGTTAAGGCTACGACCCAGGTGTTGTTCACACTGGCTGTCGGCCACTCTACCCCTCAGTAAAAAAATATATCACCAAAATGTTGTAAGATATCCGCACCAAATTTAGTACGAATGAAGTTGAACAGTTTGGGCGACGTGTTCAACATGTTACTGATAAACAGATTGGGAATAACACAACGTTACAATCAAGTTGCAATACTCTACGTTTCAACCACGTCGGGTGGCCTTCCTCTGGAGTGTTGTAATCTAAATCACTAGGATAGTCAAAGAAATTCCAATCATGCCGAGCTGATATTCAAGGATGGTACGTATTAGCTCCAACCAGGAAAAGCTCTTGTATCTATCGATACGTCAAACGTACAACCCATCCAAAGTCCTGGAAGTAAACCTCATGTATTAGCTATCTGTTTCATCCTAAAATGATTGATCCATTCAGGTGGACTCACAGTGCACTCATCATCTTTCATGCAGTGGTGGTGAAAAGTGACCACAGTTTAATTTCTCCTCCTTGAATACAGACCAACTTTTGATTTCGTGTATTACTGGACCCATATAAGTCAAAAATCACCAGGTTATTTTCACTTTGACGGTCAGGGGCATAGTGCATCATTCCATCTACACTTTTTATGTTTTGTTCAGGTATCTACCACTAATTAGTTTAAACAAACAAAAAGCCTGGAACTTTCGTAAGCGTTGACTGACGTCTTCGGTCTGATTGGCTCGTTTTCTCATCTCGTTTGTAAATTAACGTTGGGCGCTGTTTAACTCCCAGGAATGCGTAGAAGTGCGCCTATCGGTTTCTATTCGCTCCAGACAATGTTTTCATATTCGGTCGTTTAGTAGATGTTGTTTTGTATGCATATAAATTCAACACATGAGGGTTCGAAGGCCACCGGTTTCATGAACCAGCTTAGGTTAAAACTTTCATTCATAAAAATTCCATTTGACCAGTGAGACAAAGAACATGAATTACACTCGCGAAACACTTAGGCGATGATGAAGGTTCTGCCTGATCACTAGGGAAAACGCGATGGGACCTACTTTAATCGTTAGAAATTGGCTTCTTAAGAATGAGAAATGGTGGGAGGAAATGTTATACGAACTGGATCACCTCACTAGCGCTTACATCTTTAGTAAAAAGTAACCTATCCACTGATCAACTCGGCGTGAAGTTTAAGCCATGACCAGGTTAAAAGAACAGCTGTACCCGTTTATTGTTCGAAAGTAAACTGATCATTTTAAAGTTTGTTTCCTATTGCTAACAGTCAGTTACAAGCCGTAATTTCCATACAATTGTATGAATACGTGCTTTTGTGTCACTGAGATAACACGGATATCCTTCTTTTTACTTACGGGAGAGGTTTGGGTTCGAGCTCACTCCCAAAGGTTAGCCGGGTTGACTGTTTTCGCCATAAGCCTTGGATAATCTGATGAAATATATCTGGTACCTTACAGAAGACATCACATTTCATTGGTGAGAACAGGCTGAAGAGCCGCTGCCGTGGTCGTTAGCAGTGGATAATTTGCTAACACATCGGAGTCACTACCTCTGCAATATATTTTGCGAGGACTCTTCTCGATTACTGATGTATAACAAAATGTGAACGTGTCTACATCTTGGAACACATACGTGGTAGGATATTGTGTATAATACATTGGCGAAGCATAATCATCAATGTGAATAGCCAGCCGATCTAATTAGGTGGGTGGGACCATCCGCAGGAATTTCTCTAGGAAATTATTACGAGAAGAGTGTTGAGAGAAGCAGTGGTTTTTCCTTGTGACATAACAGCTATTTGTTTGGGTCACAACGTTGCCCAGTCTTTTTATGATATGTCTGATCAGGTCCTGATAGAAAATTTCATTGAAAAGATTGTCTGGTATGTAGGTTTGAAGTTTACAAGGTGAGCAACCAGATAAGAGGGCAAGCGAGCAGAATAATCAAGGAAGAATGTAATCGTAGACTATGGGTTTCTAGATGAAGACTACGATAGGTATGTAACAACAACAATTCTGATGTAAACCATGATGTATAAGTATCCACTTTACAACGGCAAAAATGTGTGCGTAATCATTTGGGTTAGCTTCTGAGGCAACGTTCATCTACAAAGTGATAGTCGTGTTCTATTGAAAACTTCGACTTCAAAACTGTACAATAAGTGATGAGCACCTGTAAATCTTTGATATTAGAATTCCGCTCCTCCCGAATCACCTTCAACTCTTCCAGTTGGCTCTGTGTTTGAAGTAGTGTTTGCCGCAGCTGCTGTTGCTCGGTAAGCAGTTCACCATGGATTGTCTGAATTAAAAACAATGAGGATTAAACCATAACCATGAGAGAAGTGAGCAGAAAAGGGGTGATTTTATGCAAGTTGGCAACTCTGCATAAGGTAGTGCTTATGAAGCTATCAGTGCAATCGACTGCAGTATGGGGATTGGTCAGAGTAGGTTCAAATTTCGTTTGATTAGAGGGAGGCTGCAAGGACAAGAACAGAAAAGTCTACTACCGACGAATCGTCTTTCACACAAAAAACGGCTACCATGAAAGATTTATATATAAAGATAGACAACGCCTGCATGAGAGAGGTAAGACACATCTAACAGAAACTACACGTCCATTTAATATCCACTCCAGTTTTGTTCACGCCTGAAAAATAAAATGTCTGTTCATGTAACTACTGGGTCCTGTGGAACCAATTTTATTGGACACACTGACAGAGCCTTACCTGAACGAGCCCTCCATTTAATCTTCCTCAAAACTGGTTGAACAAAAATCAACCAACATTTTCGTATCACCAGACTCGGAGAATTCAAATCATTCTGTCAAGGTTAACAATGCGTTTCAATCAATCTACAAAGTAAATGTTGTCTACTTGTGATCATTGGGTTGTTAAACTCTTGCCACATTTAAAGATGTTGAAGTTCATCTGTTTGGCTTATTATTATGCATTCATATACTGCTTTGCTCCTGCCACTCTGTGAGCACGTCAAGACCGTTGTTCAATTGGCGTTTTGACTGTCACTCGATAATGATTTGGATGATCCCATCAATCTACCCATTCCAGGCCAACCACAGTAGTGCTTAGTTTGTAACCTGATAATAGGGTTGGATACTGACTATAACGATGAATGAATAAACAAATAAGGTAATGCAGTACTAGTATCAGCGCGATGTAATGACGATTAATTAATGAAGACTGAGTGGTTCACTTCACGTTTTTGTGCTACCACTCCGTGAATTTTTACGTAATACGATGAAATTCTATTCACGTCTTTTTGGATTTCATGAAAGTTACCAGTTTTATCCAAGTGAACTTCAGTGAATTCTGTTTTGTTTTGTGTACTTCAGATTTGTGATAGCTAAAACAGGAGACACGACTTTCTTCTTTATCTCCAGTCACCCTTAAGAGATTGAAGAAATCTGTCAATAGATACGTTAATCGGAGTTTCTTAGCGGTGAACAAATTAACCTAATATTTGACTTTCTTAAACAACAAAATAGACTGTCTAGATTGTGTGATCAGCCGTTGTTATCAAGTTCTATACTGCTACTCAGAGGGTGTGTATGGTAAAGTGAGATATTCAGAGAATGCCGAATGACCGATAAACTCACAGACCTGTAGCAACTGTCGGTCATCGGCATCCGCCTGCAGAGCTTCCATCAACAACTGTAAGATGGGAAACAAGAGAATGGGGATACTTTACTTGAAAGCGTTTTCGAAAGCACTAACCATAGTGAAACTTGTGTCAGAATTAGTAAGTAAACAATGCACGAGCTGAGTGGGTTCCAGTTGCCTTTACGAGGACAAGGTGATCATTTCACTCTTAACTAATTATCCAGATAGCAATCCACATAATAAGCATTCTTACCCAATGACTTCGGTGTGTGAATACGTGATTATGTAACTGTGATCAGGACGAAAACGCATTTGACTTGAGGTGCAGCTGGCGATAAACAGGAGGGAGGGAAATGAGACCAAAAAATGACGAAAGCTAAGATAATTCAATCATCATGCGGATGCAGATTCATCGTTGAACAGAGTTCGAATGCAGCTTCTTTTATAGCAGACTAAGTGGTTGATGCGAAAACTGAGGAGTTGATCAGTGTTTCTTTTCGATAAACTGTGGTCTCCAGTGTTCCAGCAGGTTTGCGGTTGATTATTACATTTAGGAACTCTGTTCAAACGAGCTGAAACACACTGCAGCACCGCAGAGCTCCGGAAAAACTACTTATACCGAGTATTTCTCCGCAACGGATACCCACGAAATTTCATCAGACGGAGTCTACTACAGAAGAACAGAGAGTCCAATTCTACCGAAACACCAACAAAACGAATTGCACTACCATACATCAAAACTGTATCAGAAATGATCACAAGACTTCTGAGGACACATGATATCACGCTAGCGTACAAGCCAACAGCAACATTGCGAAGGATACTATCAAAACCAAAAGAGCAACCCAAACCCGCCGACAGAGGAAACGTCATTTACAAAATCCAATTTAAGGACTGTGGACAATACTACGTCGGCCAAACCGGACGGAAATTATCGACACGAATACATGAACATGAACTGGCCATCAACAGGCACGATCAATTTTCCCTGATTTCCGCCCACGGGGATAAAACTGGACACGCCTTCAACTTGAATACCGCAGAAAGCCTTACTCAGGCGAACACCAAACATGCAAGAGAATTTCTCGAAGCTTGGTACTCATCAACCGAGTCAATAAACAAACACATCGAGCTAGACAAAATCTACGAACCAATGCAAACCAAGGATTTGAGGAGACGTATACACCATCAAGCCCAAATGCCGGTAAACCCAAAAGGAGCAACTTGAACTGATCAGATCAAAGTCGAAACAGGACAATGGATAATCAATCGGACAGAATTCCAAAACGAAGAGATGACACATCCAGCCAATTCACAACCAATCCGATTCTAGGTAAAAATGCGGTAGCGACACAGGGAGAAGCCAATCAGACTTCAGCTCAAGGACTCTGGGGAACAACCAAACGAACATTGGGTCAAAGTTTAAGTGCAACAAAAATCAACCAATAGTGAGTCAGGTCAAAGGTCAAATACGACGGAAAGAGACCAACCAGAATTCGGGTCAGTAGATCAACTCCCTCTGCTATACGAGGGCAGGCATCCATCAAACTTCACCAAACCCCACGCTCAGAACTATACGCTGAAACACTTACGGACTGACGATGTCATCTCGCTTGGTGATGTAACGTTTGCAACCCAAATGCAAAGTTCGGCGAACATACCAATGCCAGATATGACATATTTCGTAATAACACGAACATTGTTTCTATTGACCAATTATGTCTTACATATAAGCATTAAGTCCCTCAGACGGAGAATGCCCTCCTGGAGGAAATTATCTTTGCTATCCCGTCCGACTTCCGAAAGTTCGAGGGTTCCGTTCATGAAATAAATGAAATCAACACAAACTTGATACTGACCGGTAGCCTCGAATCTTCTGTGCTTGAAGTATTCGCTAGTTTGATGGCTTCTTCCAATTGCTGTTTAATTTCTTCATATTCTGTCTGCAAGGAAATACGGAAAATTTCATGTGAAGTGTTGGCTACTCCAGAATTGCTGTTATAATCAAGCACGGTCACCCAGGTCTTTATATGTATACAACTAACTTGCGGCTAGTCACATTTTGATGCGGTTACATGAAGGAAGCAAACGTGTCCCCTATGTTTCTCTCTTATTCGTTCTACTTCTTTGATTCTTGAAAATGAGATCGGAAATCTCTTTGCAGAACCTTTTGATTAGATAGCTGCGACCAGTCTGAAAATGTTACTCTGCAACCCATACCAGTTATACACTTTTTGTTGTCGTTTTAACTTGCCGTTGCAAATATCTTCGAACAATCCACTGTCATCTGTTCACCGTATGAATTGCATGAACCAGCCAAAATTTCAAATATTTTAACTGTAGAGATCAAGTTATTGTCGTTGTGAAAGTATATTTATAGTGTTTGCTGATTTTATTGATTGTGTGGAAGAGGCCATTGTTCGTAATATCCAAGATAACGCCAGTAGCTTAAAATCGTAGGATATATGATAAAAACTTTGATGTTTTCTTTATACAGGTAATTTGAAACCAGAGTTTGAGTCAGGTTTATTCACTAGACACATTTTTAACCCCACAACAACGCAGCCAACCGCGCTGGTAGTATAACAGCGCCACTCATGCATAGGCGTTCGAACGGTTGACCAATCCGCTTCGGTTACATGGTTGACATGCTGTGTTGATACACTACGGTTGAACAGTGAAATCAGAAGACCGGTTTTGCAAGACGCTAATACCATTTCGTATGTTCTCGTCAGTTGCTGACACATAACATGATGCGTCATCACAAGCCTGTCATTCTTAAGTCATTCGAAGCGCTGCTAGTCACGCGTAGCAAGCCGGTCCTCTGTGTGCAAAAGCTGTTGACCTTGAACCTCCGTCTGCCATGGTTTTGACCAATAACAGACTAGTGTGTACATTGACTTGATGTATGAACTTAATCCGCTTAAATATTTTTGATTTCCACCGCTGTTATGTGTAAGCAACTGACGAGAACATACGAAATGGTATTACCATCTTGCAAAATCGGTCTTCTGATTTCACTGTTCAAATTCGTAACTGGGAAAGGATGTTTTACATTACGGTTGCTTATTATTCACAGAAGCCATTTTGCATCTTGCCTATCAGTTTCAATTTTTTTTTTCTGAGAAAATATTCTTACTTTGAACAAGCGTGTTTGTTCGAGTTCTTCCTTTAACTGAAATGAAAAAAGAAGTAAATCTGTCGAGAAACGTAAATAAAACGGGAGGGTAGTTTGAATTTAACTGATCAGATATATGGACCTAAAAAGCTTTTTCTCACCCCTGAAACGTGTATGTCAATCAGCTGCGTGGCTTAGATGAACATACTACTGTGCAATGCCTACCTAGATTCAATTAAAACAAAAACAGCAGGGTGACATTGAGATTCATGCGGCAAACAAGGTCAATACAGAACCAATTTGGGGCAAATGAGCTGAACAATGCAAAGATAAGTACCATGGGAGATGGTGGCGATTAAAGCCCGGTTGAAGATGGTTGCCGGGGTTGTCACATCACTAGAAAAGGTGCCTTATGAAAATGGGCCTACACACCAAATGGTGGCTAGCCCTAACACCTATAAACAACGTGGTCATCGAGTCCTCAATCCGGAGTTCAATGGATCACAGACTGAAGACGACAGGTTGCTGCGCTGTACGTTTTGCGTTGGACACAAAAGGATATTCCCAACTGACAACTGGCTCTGTCGGAGGCCCAATAGGGTCTTCTGTTTCAGTGAAAACAGCAATAGATTTAAGCTATCCTGGTGAAACTTTGATAACTCAGGTTAGCTTGAAAATTGTAAGTTCGGGAGAAATTGTCTGATCTGTTGACCGAGACATCGTACGTCGAAGAATCACAGCATTTCTTTTTTTAATTCATCAAGCGGTAGTTTAATCTTTTCGACATCAGTTTTAGCATCTTCATGCAAGAGTTCGTGATAGGCGCTGCTCATAACAATTTTCAACGTAAGTTATCAATTATAGGTTATATTATATGGGGTAACAACCGACCGCATGGTGAGATGTTTTAAGAAACGAAACTTCCTCCTGTTTTTCATCCAACATCTTGTTGACCACGGCTAATTGGGATTGCGAGTTCACGAAGTTCTTCAGCAATTCACTGTTCTTCTATATAAAAAAAACAAATGATATTTGCATTTGGACCCCATCCATATATTTTGAAATGCTTTGAACGAAATGTTTTTTTACGTTCCTCGGAATTGACAATTAGTGATAACACAGGTAGATAGACTTGGTTTTGCCCAAGGCATTCTTCTAAAACTAATATTAGTTTAACTGAAAAGTTCATTGTAACGAGCTCCATCATAACGAACTGACGTTCTAATGAATATATTCACCACTCTTAAATTAAGTTGCGTTAACAAGACCAAAACGTATGGAGTGAGGTAGAGCCCAATGAAGTTCTCACAATCAACACTGGACCGGTCACTTGAGATGGACTAGCTCCTGTCTCCCTCGACCGTGTACTCCCATACTATTCCGTACAGTAGGTACACCGTACAGCGACCACTCGAATGATGTCGCTGGCATGTGACTCAACAGGCGCAGTAATGATTACAGGCCAATGGCTGATTGTTGTGATTGTGAATCCTGTGTGATGCTGAGCACAGTGTGTACCAGTCGTTCACGAATTATATTTGCAATGAAATTGGCCTTCTTTGAGATAGTGAAATGTTCCACTTATTTGTCGTGCGTGTCAAACATCGTTGAAAGGGATTTCTGGCTAGGTCGGGTGTGACTTCGACTTTTCTGTAAACCCTGAAGAAACAAATGCAAAACTACATAAAATTATCACTCATGTTTTAAGGACAGGTATTTAAGCGCACAAGTGCTGAACTTGGTTTCGTTATAAATTATTTGGGTTTTCAATCACATTTCTATGGAATACACGAGAACAACAAGAATGCATACTTTGGGACAATTTAGTATCATATAACAAAGGTGGCAAAATGAAATGGAAATTTGGCAGATTTTCTTGAACCAATCACTATGATGAACTGCGTTCTACGACACACTATTTTTCAGCTTTAGCACTTTTCACCAAAACAGTGTTCAACGGGATTTTTGGGGTTGCAGTGTGTCGTTAGCTTGGCCATGAATGCACTTGTGACTCACCTGTTTTTCCACGTCCACCTCAAATTGCAGCCGGTCTCTTTCGTCGGATACATGCTCCAGTTCCGCTCGGCATTCAATAACTTCCTGTTTAAATTGGTCGACTAAGCCGTTGTGTTCTGCCAAATGGACTTTAGAAAATTCGGCTACCTTTTCGTGCTGTTTACCGTTGTTCTGCCTACGTCACGAAAACAAAGAAGTGAAACAGTAAAATAAGGGAATAAATTTCAGCTGAGTTCTTAGCGTGGTTTATGAAATCCCTAGTCGTCTCCAATACACAGACGTTAAGCGAACAGATCGACGTCACTTGATCCCCCACAACGCCGTGCCTTGCTTGCGTGAGCTTGATCAGATTGAAGTGACATTCTGGAAATCCGTGTATGATCTGTATGTGAAGCATGGAAGCTAGCGTGGAGGCAAACAACAGCATGGCGTTCTCAGCTTAATGGTTGAAGTCTAACACTCATTACACACTGACTGTGAACACTGATATGTACATCCGAGAATGGCAATCAGTGACACTATTCTGAAACTCATTGTGCTTTCGGTCTACCTGCTGACCAATAGCCGCAGCCTTTGACTGTCGTGAAATGAAAATCTAAAACATATGAAAGGCAGATTTCACTTTAAATAGTGTCTTTGGAAAAAGCACCCGACTCACACGTCCTTCTTCTTGAAGCTCCTCCGTAGTGCGAGAAACTTCTATGGCATCGGTTGGAACTCCGGTTCACATAGGTGCTGACTACTGCGTCGGTAGTCTACTTCAGCATGACCAGGTCATAAAGACTAATCATTCAACCACAGACGCCTGTGAGCACTACTTACCAATCAGATCGCTTCTTTTCATGTTTGCGTTTGAGGTGTTGTTGGAGCATATACTACCTATGTCAATTTTCCGTAAAAATAATCTTTGTGTAACCGGCATTCCTGAATCGTAACACTAATCATCTTTACTTTGACTCTTTTCCTTAAGTTCTTTCCGTAAAAATTTCCGAAATAACGCAGTCCAGCCGTTTTTTCTCGAGGTCTAGCAAGTAGAACGGCCACTCTCTATCTGAAGGATCACTATATATATATATATATATATATATATATATATATATATAACCTGCCAGTAACCTAGATCCCGTCATTAATAAACTTCAGCACAGTTCCCACCATTTCGCCACGTACTGAACCCTAAAGTAACCACGGTATAGCCAACTGTGACTTCCCAGTAAAGTAAGTCGTGCCTGGTTTTGTTCTTAAGTAAACCGATTGTCTGTGTGACTACTTAAACTTCTACGGAATACTTCAGTATGTGGTGAGTTATTCGCGAATATTGCTGAGAACACAAATTTGGCCTCTTTTCGTGTCCCTAGGTCAGCGATGAAGTGCCAGCAAGTGAACTTTTCAATTCTCTGCTTGTTGAAATATCTGACACTGAAAGTGATAATATAAATACTAATGGTATAAATGTTAAACCACATCCGTTAACGGTGTGTAAACTGATCGGAAAAGTGCGATATCCCTCGGGAATGGGAGCTCAGTGCTTGACCATTAGACTGTAAATGTCTCGTTGACAAACTAGGTGGTATCATCAGTGTATACTTGCCCGAGTGTGTAGTACGCAATACTGTGCACTCAGGCCTCGATACACTGATGACGTCATCGCATCTGGCAATGAAAATCTTACAATCTGGACCCAAATAAATATCATACTCAAATATCGACTCCACCAATATTCTTAAAAATTCAATTCCACTTGTAGACTTTGTTTGCATTAACATTACTTTGAATGAAATCCTAACTTTCGTGAAGTTCGTGCAAACGTTTCTACCGAGTAATAAAGCTGAATTTCGTAGATCACCCAGTAATCTGTTTTCCCGAAAACAAGAACATTTAAGGTTCACCTGCTAGCGGAGAAACAGATTTTGCGATAACAGCAGTGAGTCAGTAGTGAGGTGACTAAAAATTTCGGAAAATGAGACTCACTCACTCGAGTGGTTCTGCTGAAAACTCCCGAGAAGGTGTGCTTGCAGAAATGAGCACCAAACTGTTATGTACTCAGTGAGATAGACTTTGATCATACTGTGCTGATAGTGTATTGCATACAACCATGTTCCTAAATAAGTTGGTCGACCGTACATTCACCAGCTAGTTATGTCAAACGCAGCAGGTTGAAAGTCAGCTAAAAATGAACATTTTTACTTGAGGATGACAGTAAAAGTGGCTTGTGTGGTCACAAATTTGTTCATTTCCCCACATTCATTATGTAGCACTAAATCGCGTCGCTTTTCTTCACATTGTGATATTTTCGCTTGGAGTTGTAAAACAGTTCCTAATGTGGAAAACATGATCCCCGCACACACTCATGTGCAGCCGTCACCGGCTAAGTTTGTAACCGTTTCAACAGTCGGCTGTAGATCTCCTTCAAGTCAAATGGCAAACTGACGTACCAGGTTATTCATGCAATCCAAACGATCAAATCAAACAAAGAATTGTTGACGTTTAGGGTAATGACTAACACTCAGCCAGCGTATAACAGATGTTCGTCGTTGTACAGAAAGCAAATTTTCAGCAGGGTCACCTCATGCAATATTCAGTCTAATATTCATGTCCGCTTTAATTAAACGCCACGCTGGTCGCATCTCTGAATGACGGCGGCGTTGCAGTTGCCTCAATTTTACGTCAGACCACCTGGGTATCAAGGTAGGGTGATGTTCATGTGCACACTGAGGACAGTGAGAGTTCAAAGCTACCCGACCCAAAACATACCGCCAGTTTGTCGTCCTTACTTATCACTTGGCCTAACGTGCCTCAGCAGCGGTATCTTAGGCCGATTACATGTTCGCCCCATCGTAGCAATGTTGTCCCTTAGGTACCGTGACTACATCTCACAGAGTGTTTTGTTGTACAACCGCTACGAGAAGGTGTGATTGGATAGTACATCATGGATGTGGGAAGATACTGACAAGATGTCGCCAACGATTTGGTTGGAGCGAACAGCGTAGTGTGTTTGTTCAAAAAGGGAACAAATATTTTCACTTCCGGCTTGGACTGACATCAGTTGAATAGATGTGTTGCGTGTACTGGTGCGGTAAAACAACACTAGAGAAACAAGTGCTGCATTGACAGTCGCAATCGTGAAAGTGAGCATGCATGACTAAGAAACAACGCGGAAGCAGTGGTCGTTCGGCCCCAATAAACGATTGGTTGTTACACATCAGCGTATGACAAAGCAACCAATCATATGCATGATTCAGAAAATGTTAGCACATGTCAATCGATTAGTTTGGTCGGGTCGAACTAAGTCGGTGGTAATGAATGTGGATCAGTTCACCCGCCATATTACGGTGTGTGCTCATAATCTTTCAAGTTTCAACCGACCTGAAAAAGTGCGTATGAGTACCGGCATAGGCCCCAATGTGGTGGGAGAACAAGTGGCAGAAACAACTAATTTGATATACAGAATTATCAAATCACAAGGCAGTTGGATAATGAAACATGTAATACACTCAAACTCTTCATATGTAGCAATGAATGTGTGACACCTTTTAATATGCTTTCACAAACCGCATATTGTAATCCGATTGCAACTTTTCTCCACATAACTTAGATCCTAGCGTAGTGAGGACAGATGGTCGAACCATACTACTTACACCACTGTTCAGTAGCGGCATGGATCGAAATGATCGCGGGATAAATACGGGAAGGATCATTAGTGGGCAGCATCATGCTTCAAATCAATTGAGGCCTCAACACGGTCAAGAAAATCCGCCCCCAAAATAGTCTGACGTGCGTCAGGGGCAATGACGAACGATTCGGACATGCTATTTTGCAAGGCGATCAACGTTGATGGTAAACCCATCGGCCATTCCCACTACCATCGCACACGGCTGCACAATCTTTCCTGACCTCGGCCCAATCAACGAAATCGTGGCCCCACTGTCAATCAAACAGTACTCCGAGCTACCATCGACTTCTAACCTAGCCTGAACTGCTGTCTTACCAACCGCTCCTATTACGGGATCCCCCTTCCGAACAAAGAACAATGGAAGAAACGCTTGTTAAAGTACGACCTTCTCTTGCCGAGTGAGCAAAATCTTCGCCAGTGTCCTCGCCTTCCACATCCGTAACAGATATCGTCACGGTTCTCCTCCTTTTTCATCTTCAAAGTCGCCACTTCCTGAGTCAACTTTTCCACCGCGCTTCAAAGGTCATTCAGTTCACTTGGTTCGTTTGCCTCCACCTCGTTGACTGTCGCGGCATTCTCTGCAAGCAATTGTCGAGCTGCATCGGCCAACTGTTCCAGCGTCATGGGCTGTGTGATGAGAGCAACCCTGAGCCGATACCGAATAATTGGTGGTATTCCGTCCAAGAACTGTTCCGTCAGCAGGCATTGTTCTGAGTCCTGGTCCAAATACGGCAGGGATCTTGGCACCGCTGCCCGCAGGGACATGGCATAGACCAGAGCGTCGCCTCCTGGTTCAAGCCGGGCGCCCTTGAACCGCCTCATTTCCTCCTGGCAATCGGCGGGGCTGTCGAAAATGGCGATCAGCGCCTCCTTCGCGGCGGCCCACTTCAGCTTTGCGCCGAATCCAGCACCGCCTTCGCCCTGCCCTTGAGCAGCATCCGCAGGGTCGCCAGCTTCCCCCGGTCCGCGTTCACGCCGATCGTCTCCACCACGTCTTCGATGTCCTCCAGGAAACTCCGCACATCCTTGTCCTCAAACGGGTGCGGCCACGGGATCTTCATCCTCGTATCCTGGTCCCAGAAGGCGGGTCGCACAGAAGTTTATTTGGGAAACCAACACACGACTTATGCGTCTCAACGGGACTATGAACAGAAACATTCATTTGCACGCCACACTCGTCTGAGGATGCTCCGGTCGCTTTGGACACCAAGTCTCAGTTCCGTCATGTGGCGAAAGCCATTCCACGTGATGCTGCTCTCCAATGATCCTTCCCATATATCTCCCGTATTTATCCCGCGATCATTTCGATCCAAGCTGCTACTGAATAGTGGTGTGAGTAGTATGGTGCGACCGTCTGTCCTCACTACACTAGCATTATGTACAATTCAAATGTATTGATACCCCAAATTTGCGAACATGTGATAACCGATCTTGGACATTTCCGCACATTAAAGGACACGAACCGCAGTACACGAGGTGGATAATATTTTGGGTTATCACGTTTTCTTTGTAAGGTTACATTGCACCATTAATTGCTTGGTCTAAAGTCCCTCGGTCCTGTTACTCATTTTGCCAGTTGTGATCATAACTTTCGTGTTAGGAGTATATGCATGATAACTTAATTGGACAACGTTGTTCACACATTTTTATGTACGTCCAAGAGGTCACATGATCTCTAATTTGCGTAGTTGGACGTAGCGAAGTAAGATTTATTTTTGTATTCACTTTTTTCTTACTGTACTGATAGGTAGTAATGTTAACCCACTTCTTCTAGTTTACACTCATCAACCAACCAAAGATGAACAGCAGGTTACCGGCCTTCAGTTGTTCTGATATTCGACGAATATAGATGTCAGAATGTCAAATATATCACAGCATATCCAACGATGGAGAGGTATTCATAACACGCCTCACCTTTAGTTGGAAGGGCAGCCAACAGTGAATTTCTGTTTGAGCATGCATTCCAACAAAATGAAGATAAACCAGGTTTTACACGGCGGTACATCCAACGATGGTTAAGCTTGCATATTCCTAATCTACAGCTTCTCCATCACTAGAATCCGAAAAGCTCTGTTGGGTATATAGAAACGTGTAGACTGAAGGTTTATCGAATAACTGATGGTGACGTCAAACTGTCACCTATACAGCCTTTTCTAGTTTAGACTGACTCGTTGTCAGTTTTCTCGTATTCCGATATCAAGTTCAAGTGACTTGATATCAGTTTAAGATATCCCAAGAAGTGTTCCCGAATCTACTGCGTGTCGTGTAACGGCGAATGAGATTGCACAGCTGATTTACCGATGGGAAGACTGATACGCAACGGTTGATTGACACTGAAGAGGTAGGATGGCAGGTACACGATGGGTGAAGAAAGAACGTATAGCGCGGCCACAGACAACCAGGTTCCAATACCTCTGGTAAATTGGTCATCTATCCGTCGATAAATTAAGGAGCCAGTTGAATGAATGTAGACTGATAACTATCGTGAGAACTGAAGACAACCAGTGTCCAGTGTATGCGAATAAAGACATATAGGCGAACATATGTTTTCGATAATTCATCTTCAGGCCGGTACAATTATATCAGGATTGAGTAGAGTTAGATCGAGATATCGATCAGACTCATTACAGAGAAACGAGGTCACTGGTCAGTCAGTTGGCGATGGCATGATTGGTCGGTTACGTCACGCTTATCCATTGGTTTGACCGCGTCGGTTGGCCACCGATCCGATGGATTTTTGGCCATGGTCGGTGCAGCGTCTGAACAAACCGTTTTTGATGACATAATATCGGGTCAACCAGCCTGATTCCGATAGCCTCGGCAGTACAAAGTGTTCTAATTCGGACAGCTTTTGATCGGTTGCCTGGCACGCGATATACCACTTTGAAAGCTTCGTCAGTTTTCACCTGGTGCCCGCTTTCAACCAGATGAGCGAGAATAGCGCTGTTGACCGATCGTGATTCCCCAGTGTATGCGACAATTTACTGCAAGCTCACTCTGGTTGAGTGAACCATCCTATACAGAACCCACAGAGATGTATCCTCTACAGCACCAAAGGAATAGTGGAATTGATTACGGGTAAGTCGCAATCGACCACTTCACTACGACAGCTGTTGTACCGAATAGCGGACGCTTTGTACTGTGTGGAAGGCTGAGTACGAGAACTTATTAGGTGATGCACGGGAAGGATTATACACCGTTTAGAATAACGTTTAGAACAAGAAGGCCAGCAAGCTGCTCTGTCAACTACACAGACAACAGACTGAATCGAATGTATTAAAATCTCTCTAATTCGTAATCGGGCCTCTGATGCGGAACTGAAGATCAGCGTAACATCAGCTTAGTCAAAACGAGGTTATTACATTCGATGGGACAGTACACATCAAAGTAATTTGTACTGTTGGGGTGAAAACCTTAAATACCTAACCAACGGAATAACAATCGATACAGTTCACAGTAGAACCCTTACATTGGATAACTGACCACAAAATTCAGAGAGGCTTCACTTCAGTGAAAAAAGCAAAAGACCTTTGAATTGGCACGAAAACATAATTCTGCTTGCACCGACCACATTTACCAAGCTAACGCTTCTCAACATCAAGTTATGATCACATCTGATGCCCAGGTTTCGCAGTTTTTACTAGAAGATAAGGCAGTTTTTCTACCATCCCCACCTCACAATACAGTTGAAGAGATGGAACGTCTATATGAACGAAGATTAGGTTCTACTTAGTGTGACTTAGGCATGCCCATTTAGCTTATACCCACCAGGCTTGTAGCTCACCATGATAATCCTTTCTAGATTTGAGCCCAATCTGTGGGCACTGTGACTCGCGGTGCCGTTCAGTTTGACAGTGGGCTGCTAAACAGTGCAGCTTCAAACAGATGCGAATGTCAAGAGGAGGAAACTTGTGCAAAATCGACGTGGACTGATGAGTCAACAGAAGAATCAGCAACCTTACCGATACAGGCTCGCCAAAGACTGCAACACACTGTCACGCCAGAGATGTCGGCGATGTGTACGGCCACGAACTCAGCTTAGCGAGTGACACGTACTAACCTTGTTCACTTGGAAGGTCAAGGGCTATACAAACCATGATAGTATCTTTGTTCGGCGCTTCGTGGTTCCTTTAAACCGCCAGTAGCAGCATTGGACAATACAAGATGTATGCCACTGGCATCAACAAACCGGAAACCCCGGTCTAGTGCGATGAGCAACCGTACAGTGACCAATTCCGAGAAATATGGTCGGTCACACTAGTGTCACTAGTGGAGGGGGGCGGCGGAGAACAACATGATTGTCTATATTATAGCTGTCTGCATTTGTTTCCACTATAAGCGGTTATCGCCACTTTACTTACTACCTGGTTAGTGGGTGTTCGCTGGTTCAGGGTCACCTTCCCTGACCAAACCATAGTGGAGACAGTAAACCGCTACTTCTCTTCAGTATGAACAGTCTCAGTATAGTCGCTGATTAAAGCATTCTGACAGGTAAGAAACTCATCTACCGGGGCATTTTCTCCCTCGTTTGTTCCATTCACTTTGCACATTTCGAAGTCTTTTAATTTCAACGGTGAGAAATAAGCAGCTAGACAGACCTGAAAATGTTCACTCACTTGGCAGTGACAATCAGAATACATCCCAAATCGATTAATCGCCTTTGGTAAGATAGTCAAAGGGTACACCTAAAAGCTGAACCGAACTGTTAAAGGATTTTTGCTGCAAATCACGGGTTATAGCTTGAAAATTAGCAATGCAGAATTAAATAGAAGAATAATATCCAGTTTAACGTTTCGCCAAATTTATCATTTCTATATCCTGTCACGGACGGGTTTTTGAGTAGTCGAAGTTCACAAATAAAAAGTTGGTATCTAGTACCTGTGGTTGGGGAGATGCTTTCGGCGGCAGAAGAATCGGTTTACTGTTGTTGAGTCTTATAAAATTGGATTTGTCATGCGACTGTCAAGAAAAAAAAGAAGCACGATTTGCTTACATTTCTTGATCAATCTGTTGTTAAGCCACTGTAGACAAGTAGTGGGGAATTTCCTGTCCATGCAAACCTTCCGAATGGACGGTAAATCCACTGTAAGACACTACTGATCTTTTTCTATGAACGGCCAGATTCTCAACATTTTTCCAAGTACTTCATTCACCATACTGCAGAAAAAAAGACTGTTGGACCATCCCTCATTTAAGTGACACCATTAAAATCAACTCGATTTACGCGGGGCCCTACCTCAAGAGTAGGTAAAACAATAATTCCGGTTCATTGCATTTGAACATGTTCGTGAGTAAGTATCCCTTGTATGTATCCCCTCCCACTTGTAAACCAGTCCGCAATCAGGCTAGTCGGTACCTCGAACGACTGTCCAGCCAAAGAGTGAGAGATGATACCAGTGCACTGGTGAACCTTATGAAGTAACCCATTGTTCACTGGACACCGGTGTATTTCTGACAGTCCACCGATACCGCTGATCAGTCACGTGATTGCAAAGTGCCGACACGCCTGTTTAGCGTTACGCTTAATCTAATGTAGTGAGGATAGACGGTCGCAGCATACTACTCACATCACTATTTAGCTGCAAATCGGACCACTGCATTCTGAAAGCTTTCAATTCCGGATTCACTTCGTCTTCTGGCGGTTGTCCGCCCGACAACAGTCGGTCAATCACCACCAGGATCGCTGTATCCATCCTCTGTGCTGCTTGTAACTTTCCGAGATCACTCTCCAGTTCGACACTGTTAACTCCGGTCACGTCCTTGTGGACCTCATCCAGGTGGTGCGTTCGGGAAAGCAAATAGGGCACACAGTTCTCCTTCCAGGCTACATGGCGAATTGTGAAGTCGTACTCCTGTAGTCATAACGCCCAACGAGCCAGCCTCCCTCGGGGGTCCTTCGCCAATTTAAACCACTCCAGCGGTTTGTGGTCGGTCTCCACATGGAAACGTCGGCCGAGCAAGTANGGTTTGAAGCATGATAACCTGGTAACGAAATATGGGGTCGTTCTACTAGTGGAAAAGCGCAAAACCCAGTTTGGACGGATTGAAGTGAACGCACCCAGAGCAATGCCACCTTGTGACAATCAGTTACTGAATGAAGTGATAGGCAAATTTCAGGAATTGTTCACTACGGATCAAGACCTGTAGTGCTGTTGTGACTGGGTTGGACACGAAATCCCCATCGAGTCAAGGCGATTTCGGCCATTCGACCCCCGAAGAATTCCGATGCACTTGCAGCCGGAAATTGAACGACAAGTGAAGGACATGCTGAAGGAAGAACTCATCGAGGAGGTGCATAGCCCGTTCAATTCTCCTGTCTTGCTGGTAAAGAAGCCTAATGGTAAATTTCGATTCTCTGTCGAATTCAGGCGGCTGAACGAGATACTGATCAATAAAGTCGTAACAGTCCTGTCGGTGGTGGAGATTTTTGACAAGCTGCAGATCACCCGGGTGTTTACAGTGTTGGACTTACGGTCCGGATATTGACAGGTCCCAATCAAATAATCGGACCGAGATAAAACAGCGTTCACAAACGGCGAAAAGCAATACCGCTTCAAACGGATGCCGTTCGGACTCAAGCGCCCCCTTCACGTTCAGACGGCTAATTCCTGAAATTTGCCTATCACTTCATTCAGTAACTGATTGTCACAAGGTGGCATTGCTCTGGGTGCGTTCACTTCAATCCGTCCAAACTGGGTTTTGCGCTTTTCCACTAGTAGAACGACCCCATATTTCGTTACCAGGTTATCATGCTTCAAACCAATTACGGCCTCAACGCGGTCAAGAAAATCCGCCATCAAGATAGTCTGACGTGCGTCAGGGGCAATGACGAACGATTCGGACATGTTATTTTGCAAGACCATCAACGTTGATGGTGAACCCACCGACCGTTCGCACTACCATCGCACACGGCTGCACAATCTTCCTGTCCTCGGCCCAGTCAATGAAATCGTGGCCACAGCGTCAATCAAACAGTACTCCGAGCTACCATTGACTTCTAACCTAGCCTGAACTGCTGTCTTACCAACCGCTCCTATTACGGGATCCCCCTTCCGAAACAAAGAACAATGGAAGAAACGCTTGTTAAAGTACGACCTTTTCTTGCCGAGTGAGCAAAATCTTCGCCAGTGTCCTCGCCTTCCACATCCGTAACAGATATCGCCACGGTTCTCCTCTTTTTTCATCTTCAAAGCCGCCACTTCCTGAGTCAACTTTTCCACTGCGCTTCGAAGGTCATTCGGGTCACTCGGTTTGCCTGCCCCCACCTCGTTGACTGTCGCGGCATTTTCTGCAAGCAATTGTCGAGCTGCATCGGCCAATTGTTCCAGCGTCATGGGCTGTGTGATGAGAGCAACTCTGAGCTGATCCCGGACTGTTGGTGGCACTCCGTCCAAGAACTGTGCCATCAGCAGGCATTGTTCTGAGTCCTGGTCCAAATGTGGCAGGGCTCTCGACAACGCTGTCCGCAGAGACATGGCGTAAACGAGGGCCTCGCCTCCTGGTCCAAGCCTGGCGCCCTTGAACCACCTCATTTCCTCCTGGCAATCGGCGGGGCTGTCAAACATGGCGATCAGCACCTCCTTTGCGGCGGCCCACTCCAGCTTCGCAGGGCCCCAACGCGCCGCATGCAGCACCGCCTTAGCCCTGCCCTTGAGTAGCATCCGCAGGGCCGCCAGCTTTGCCCGGTATGCCTTCATTCCGACCGCTTCCGCCACGTCCTCGAAATCTTCCAGGAAACTCCGCACATCCTTGTCCTCAAACGGCTGCGGCCAGGGGATTTTGATCCTCCAATCCTGGTCACGGCACCAATTGCTGTGAATCCAGAAGGCGAACGACACAAAGGTTGTTTTTCGGAGAAACCAATACACTACTTAGGCCTTTCAACGGGACTAGAAACAAAAGCACTCATTTGCACACCGCACTCTTCTGAAGACGCCCCAGTCGTTTTGATCGTCATGTCTCAGTTCCTTCATGTAGCGACAGACATTAAATGTCATTCTGCCTTCCAACGCTCCTTCCCATATCTCTCCCGTATGTATCCCGCGATCATTTCGATCCATGCGGCTACTGAATAGTGGTGTGAGTAGTATGGTGCGACCGTCTATCCTCACTACACTAAGGGTTACAATTCCATTGACGTTCCATGTATTTTTTTGGCGTTGTACAGCAATTGGTACTTGTGTTCCAGTCGTTTTCAAGCTGGTTCTACCCAGGCGACTTACCTTCACTTTTTCCCTCAATGTTGAGTTCGAATGGTTGGGTTTGACATGCTGTTATGACTGCATGATAAACAAAAGTGATATGCTGTGGTGCCTTAATCACCGATTTCACTCTCAGTCATGAAACCTATGATAACGTCTTCATGTGAAATTGGCGGAGCCACAACGGTGGGTAACCGAAAAGTACACAAGACGTTGAGCATTTCCAGTAATCCGGTTGTGCACACCGAGTTGGGAACGATGATACAATGGGTCATTCGCCCTAGCTATCACTGCGCCGATGATGGGGTAGGAGCAAACATCAAGTAAGCGTAGATTAGCTAAATTGTCACATACAGTTTCAGTCAGTAACCTAAATCCAGACTCAGGTCGATTCTAACTACTGACCAGACATCTTTGTGGATCGCCTACGTTTAGCGAAATTGAAAACACTCAGCTGATGATGAATGTAAACGAGGTTGTTATAGGGGTGGGCACTCCAGATGAGTAACGTATTAGAAATGTGACTAATATGGTGGTTTTTCAGATTCACGTCGTTTCGGTGGACTTTGTATCGTTCCTTAAAATTGGTGCATGCGGGGTGGGGGTCCTTATGAGAAACGGTCACTTCAGGACAGCACAGCATTTCCAAGTGATGTGACGCTGTCATCCTAACCTGAAGGTAACATATGGATTTAAGACAGATACTTGTTTGAGGGAAGACGACTCTACTAACAGAACTCTCCATAATAAATCCACGTGGTCCGGTCAATTTTTAAACTTTGTAGTTCCTCGCGGTTCATCACAGACATCCAGTAGTGAATACACTATTTACACTAGCACGATGAACCCGTACGCAAGAGTCTTGCGGAAGAATTAGACATTATTATGTCTGTACCACAATCAAAATGTTATTCAAAAAGTTTATAGAAAGGCATGGTAGAACGAAACCGTCATCCGAACGGGTGATCAGCGTGATAAAGAATGAGATCTATATAGAATTGCCTTTTGAAGGTGATTACAGTATGCATCAGATAACAGACCCAGGGAATTCGAGTAAACGAAGAGTTAACACAGCCTAACTGTTTTTTCTTATCAACTCGGACATAGAAGTCACCCGGTGCAGCTTTGCATCTGTCAATTTATCTGTAACCTCAAAGAAATTTACATAGACAAAACTGAATGATGCACGATCTCCAAAGCAAAAGAACATTTGCCTAACTGCAGCTCGAAAAGCAAACATTAGGAAAGAACAGGCAAAGTTTCGCCTTGGTTGAGAATGCATTATTCCAACTTCCCCAAATTTTGGATCAGCGTCATTTGTAACGCCGGTCAACGACTGCCGTATTTCTCAAATACAAAGGTGACTTCGATTTAGTGGATCATTCTACACTTCTAGAATAGCCCAAAAGCAGGAATTTAACAACCAAGTATGTGAACACACTGTGGGAACCTTACTCCTGTACTTCACCTCCGGCTAGGGTTTACGCCAAACTGTCTGGCAATCTCAACACCACGAGTTGCGTACGTCAAGGCTACACACCCTCATCATTTTTGTTTGATCTCGTCACAGACGAAATAGCGGAAGATTGTTTCTTGCACTCATAAGATGCCGGTGTGGACCCTCCAACTGGTGAAAGACTAACTGATTTTAAATATACTGACGACATGTTGTTGTTGTCTGACAACCTTCGAGCAAAACAAACAATGCCAGACACCATTTCGCGTTTTGCTAAATGCTTCGGAATGCACTTTGCATCCTCCAGGTGGGATGTGAATCTGCAAGATTGCTGTTATTACGTAGGTTTAATGTAGGATAACGAATTCATGGATGTTATTGACCGAGTTTTGTGCTTGGGAAGCCGCATCAGCGGCGGTGGAGGTTTTGAGAATGGAACAGAAATGCATATCTGTAAGACCAGAGCGGTATTCGCTAATCCAGGACACTTTTTCCACGGAGAGGCGTCTCTTTGAGTATATGACACGACAGTGAGGGCTGTGTTACTTTACAGAAGACAAACGCGGTCGCCCAGTGTAGAAGACGTGAACCGTCTTTAGGTATTTGACCACCGGAGTCTGCATTCAATCGCTAGCATCGGGTGGTACCTACGGGTAAGTAACGGAAATGTTGGAAGGTGGGTGTATGACACTGAATGTCAAACGAGCTCTTTTGTTCACTCTATACACCTACACAGACTTAGATGGTTAATCCATGTATTAAAGATGTCGGCCAGTCGTCTGCCATATCGCACACTTTTTGCTTATGGCACGATCGTCTGGCGTTAGGTGCGAGGTGGACAGATAGTAACTTGACGTAGAGAAATGGGGCTGTTCACTAAGGGGTTGGTCACCGTAGATCGGGTTCGTCTCCTAGCGTGGGGACGTCGCGACTGATAGAATCGGTGATCGGAGATATTAGGTGAGATGGCGGTTAACCGAGCTCAGTGGTGTGAACATTGTCGTTTTCTGACTGAGTTATTTGTGAACTGAGTGTATTTAATGAGACGGGGCAATGAAAGCCTTACTTTCATTTATGGCTCGGTTGTTTATTTGCAAGGTGTAGGCATCTAATCGCTGAATGTTTGAATACAGGCGTAGTTAGTTTTCTTAGTTAGATTTCCACCCTCTGGTTTTTTCTTCTTGGTCAGAGTTTGTTTTTTCCTTACGGTTGTATGACAATTAAGCATCAATGAGAACCACTCATGTACTGTTGCTTATGGTGACGATGGTGATGCTCAATTAGTTGCGCAAGTCCGTATTACCGAATGTCGGCAATTTCGTTAAAACACGCAGACAACAATTGTCCACAGTCACCGGACACATCATGACCACTGGTTACTTTGTCGGCCCAGCTTACACATTCACAATTCTGTCCCCTCACTGCGATTCAAGATTCTTGCTTTCTGCTGAAGTGGTCACCGTCAGTCGACCGAAGCCAACCTTATGTTCACAAATAGTTGCTCCTGAAATTGACCCTACTTTAGATATAATGACTTCAAAATCGGCTGACTGATTAATCACTTTACTCTTTAATTACTGGATATTAGAAAACGGATTAATGGTAATTATGTTACTGATGGAATAAGAAACGCTTGCATCAACCACTATGCACGGTCCGAATGTTCTGTTTAAACATTGTACTTTGTTTTAATTAAACGGACAAATGACTCCTGCTAGCTAAATGGCTGATACAACCGTGTTCTGGGTGAACGATGCGTGCGATCGATGAACATACAAATATCGTTGCTCGTAGAATCTCTACGATTAGTCGTACCCTGTGAAACAAAATGACACCCTGTCGCAAAAATGCAGTTTTAAACGTTCTTTGTCAACAATGAGGTTGTTGACAACCTCCACTCTCCAATTTGCGTGTTTAACGGAATGCACGATGTAAGACTGAAACATTTTATTTTACGTATACATAATCACCTGTTTAAGATGGAATACGGTTTCATTGATATCGACTTTGTTAAAGTGTGACTTAATCAATCCCAAACCTGTTCTATCTTATTCGAGATGGTCAAGGCAAAATCCCAATCCATTTGGCTCCTTTTCCAAGATCCATTCATTGTTGATTGTGTGAAACAGACGGTTCGGTTATACAATCGACAAGACGAAGGCAAAGGTGGCCTGAATCTCTCATCAATACTTCGCAACACTCAATTACGACTTAGTGCACGATGTTTAGCATGGGACTCACTGTTTCGAAACATATCGTTGCAGAGACAGTGCAACGTCGCGCCAATCGCAGTTTACTTCCTACTTTTGGCATTTGACAATGACAGTGAAGCCAGGCATGTATTTCGATCATCGGATTTCCTCTGATTATGGTCAATAAACTTTGAGCATCAGTTTTTGTAATTATTTCCCTCCATCCGTTTCCTTCCGTAGGCCTCAAACCTCCAGTTGCAGTACATGCTGCGCACCTTACTGCTACGTTCAGGACGTTCCCTAAAAAAGCAACTCCATTCTCCGTCCACTCGTGCTATAATAACAGCTTGCAAATTTTCGTTTTCACCTGATATGGTGTGTGACCTTGTAGTCGTTCGCAAAACCGTGACATCTACCTAATCTAGCTCGTCCGATCGATCATAGTGCACGTTTGGTTTGTTGCCAAACCAACTAAGGCAATGATCCGACGTAAGACATTGGAGGTCATAAAATTCGCTCGCATGGAACGGGCGAAGCCGTGAATCGCGCAAACAAAGAGTAGCCCATGTTTGACTTCATCAAGTGGCGACATATGGAGGCAGCTATTGGTGAGTTAAAAGACTGGTCAGCGCATTCCGTACAGCTGCCCGTGACAATCAAGAAACACTGGTGTAGCGACCCCATTTGTTTATTGCTAACTGTGTTAAAGCTACGATTGCCATTTGTACTCTTTTTGTTCCCAACTTTTGTATGCGTTTAAACGTCTGTTTGGACGAGTATGGTCACCGACAAGTACCCCGCGCACTCGAACGTACGGCTCCGTTGCGTGCTTACTTATCCGTCCGCTATATTACCGTTTCATTCGTTATTCGCTCGTTCTCACGTCGACTTCGCCTGTCGGTAATATCCTCCTTGTTTACTCGTTGGGTTATTCGTAACCGACCGGATTTGGTCCACTTGATCCTACACTGGTTGAAAAAGCCTGGCTTAGCTATGAGTAATGTTCGTCCTTCAATATTACGAAACTCCAGTTGTGTATCACTACTACCTTGTTTTTGAGTAGCCCAAACCTCCAAGTCATTGTTATTACAGTAGCGAGGGTGCCGACTACGTGGTCAAGCAATTAACAAATGTATTGTTCATTTGCATGCTGAAATGTTCATCTTCCGAGTAAAGAGCCCCAAACAGTTTCGGGTAGGACACAAATAAATGAAATACTTTTACGAAACCAAAAAAGTTGTCTGATTTGAGATCTGTCGTCGAGGTTTTCATAAGGCTAGAAAAACGGGAAACGTTTTGTTGTCGACCTTCTCAAATGTTAATAATTTGGACGTACATTTTTGGTAAAAAGAATCACCATTAAATTTAAGGCTGTATTCGAAAATATTCCCTGGATTCTGAAGGTTGCCTTGTTTCTAAGAGTTACTGAGTAAAATGAGAGGTGACGCATTTGACCTTGCCAACACAGAACCGTGACGCTTACCTTCAATGCCTTTTCCGGTTCTGTTACTCCTAATCTGGACCAGTAGGCAACGACGTCTTGACCGGTAACGTATCTGGTCAGATAGTTGTTAAAAGAATCACCATTCACAAACGAAAGCCTGAATACACTCTTAATAAGCAACCACGTGATTATTTTGTTGGATACGTATATTTACCTTTAAAGTAGACCTACATCTATAACTGACGATAAATTTCTAAGATTTCTGAATCCCGGAACTGTTAAGTTCCCAGTCAACACACAATACCCCACAAAGGATTAATTTGGGGGGGGGGGAAATTACCCTACAAATGAACCATTTTCCAGGTGCGGAGTACTGAGACCATCAGACTTATTTCAGTTGGCACATCTAGGTTTTCAACAGAATTTTCGAGGAGTATCCCACATATTCTTCCAATACCAAAGTCTACTTCTCGATGCGTAATTTTTTTGAATGGTTGTCGGATTTCGCAATAGTCCACAGACGCCACCACAGAAATGTTTCCATTATTCGGTGGTGAGTGGGTTGCTCCGTCTTCGATTTCAGTGCTGGTGCTTCACGCATGTATTACCAACCATGATGTTAGGTGCTTATGTTTGCGAACAATTATTGGCTGGGCAGTGAAATTGTTTTGTAGTTATGCATGCGAATATATAAATCTACGTTTCGTTGGAATATAATAGTCAGAACCACGAATTACGAATCGAATCCATTTCGCACACCTCGTCAGTCGTAAACGTGCGACTAGCATGAAAATAAAACCAACGATTAAAAGTACACATCGGGCTGGATCGTGATTGGTACTCATGGCCAAACCCACGGTAAACAAAGGTTGACAGTCAGTTATTTTTGTGCGCATATAACCGGGTGTCGATGACCGACCAACCCACATATCTGGTATTCCAATGCGGCCCATTTTGGCAATGAGGGCTGGTTGACAATTTAAAATCTCTTGAACAAAACTGTATATGCATACATTGGAAGACGTTTCTGAATTGATATCTTATATTGAAAATCTGACTATGCTTCTTGACTGGGAGTACGGGTAACCTAATCGTTTGTGAGAGCAGGAGAAACTTTGCTGCATTATACAGACATTTTACTGCTACACTGATCATCTTTCCAAAGTTTTTCATCAGACTATCATCATTGTATGAGAGATTTAGATAGACAGCTTTCTTAGAGACTTCGACCGTTGCATTTTCTGCGGGAGTAAGTTTACTGCATTTCCGAGTGAAACGTTCTGGGAAATTGCTGACATGAAGTGCTTCATACAAAACTGTTTGTTCAGCTTGTACTGTGCCCCAAGGGCATATTCTTGAAGCTCTGTAAAAGTGTACGTACTAGTGATGTTTGTATGCAACAAGCACAAAACTCATGGAGTCCATGTATTGTCCCGTCTATGTTGGTTTACGGTGCGCTGAACGTTCAATAGATCCTTCTGAAAGGTGCCTAACCATAATGTCCAAGAAGCGCAAATTGTCCTCACTTCCCTACTGTAACTTAACTGAAAGATTTGGGTGGATTGAGTTGAAAGCTTGAATCGTTCTTTCTATCTGTTCCTTATCTTTCCCAATCAAACACGTCATCAACATACCGGTTGTAACGTTTCGGTTCGTCCACAGCTGTAAATAATGTCTGTTCAACTTTAGCCATGATTACACTAGCTGAAAGAGGGCCGAATGGGCTCCTGATGCTTGCTCCGTCTACCTGTTGAAAGCTCTTATCCGAAAAACGAAATCTCACATTCTCTGTAAAAGTTTCGTATGGTCAATAAGGATTGGAAAACCAATAGAGTTCGATAAAACGAATTCACATAAAGTGTACTGTTTCGCGTAGTGGTACTTTTGGGAATAAAAAATTAACTTCAACATAACACATCGTGTCTCTGATAATATTCAGATTTTCAACATAAGATATCAATTCAGAAACGTCTTCCAATGTATGCATATACAGTTTTGTTCAAGAGATTTTAAATTGTCAACCAGCCCTCATTGCCAAAATGGGCCGCATTGGAATACCAGATATGTGGGTTGGTCGGTCATCGACACCCGGTTATATGCGCACAAAAATAACTGACTGTCAACCTTTGTTTACCGTGGGTTTGGCCATGAGTACCAATCACGATCCAGCCCGATGTGTACTTTTAATCGTTGGTTTTATTTTCATGCTAGTCGCACGTTTACGACTGACGAGGTGTGCGAAATGGATTCGATTCGTAATTCGTGGTTCTGACTGTTATATTTCAATAGCCCAATAAAACTCAATGTTTTAAAATTCCTACGTTTTGTACTTACTTCGTACTGTACGCAAAGATATACGCGTTCATATAACATACATAGTCCAAGTTGTTATTTCATTTTTACTCCATTTTGAATATTTGTGGGAATATAAAACTTTAAACATATCTATTAAACTTGTGTTATCAGGTTTTATGTTCGAAGTTTGTACAAATTCAAAAGGGGATATTCAGGCTACCCGATATGAGTTAGCAGATGAGTGCAGCATTATCGGTGTGCTTAAAATGAATATTCTAAGACTCACGTTTCACCTGAATGTTTATGGAGATTCGCAATCTCACCCCACCCCCGTAAAAGTTGTATTATTATGTCCACTAGTCTGAGTTTATACAAGTTCAAGAAGGCATCCTTAGGTTATACGATGCGAACTAGCAAATTACTGCAGCATCAATGGAATCTTTAGAAAGAATGCTCTAAGACTGTTATGTTTCACTCGTGACCTGTCTTGATTGTTTACGGAGATATACCATTTCTTACCAACCGTTGCAAATTCGTTCGGTATCTCATTTTTCACTTTTTTCTTCCTGTTTCGATTTTCCGTGGACTCTACCCAAAAAATTTTGTTGCTGGTGAGTTGCATATGGCTAGTTTTAGTGGACAAATTTAGTGGCGGATTATGTGAATACACCTAATAGATATTAATGTAAGAGACTAGATTTTGTCCCACAATCGCGGATTTCTTGTTGTAAATTAGTTAAAGAGGTTGAGGAGTTTCGAAAGCGTTGGACGTTAATACCGAAATCCTTTTTAATGAAATCAATTTTAGAAAATCCAAAAAGGCGTGACGGGGAAACGAAATATAGGAGACATTCGTGAAACTTGTTTTTTGAGGGCTGTTTTCAACCGATTAAATTCTTTCACAATATTGTTACAGAGGCATGTGAACGTGAGACAGTGTTTGAAGGGTGAGAAAATGTATTGTCGGCCTTTGCGTGAAAAAAATAACGTGAACAACATAAAATGGGTTATCTAGGGAGCAAATTACTCGATAGGTAATTTTAGCATAACTTCGGGTCATTGCCCTTGAAATTACCTGGTCAAGTTACCGGATGATTTTTAGGAGTTACCTGGGTAATTTTAAAGAGTTTGCTAGCTAACCTATGCTAAGTAGGCCCGTCCTCTCCATTACCATCAGTTTCCTCACCATTCACATTGTTTCAGTACCCTTTCTTTAAACAGACTTATTTTCAAGTATGTTGGCAATGTTGTATACGCTGCAGAACGTTGGAAAGTTCCGACCAATTCCGTAATGCAGAATGGAGCGGACGTCTAAGTTAATTGGTATGAAACTCGCTCCCCGTCAATTAAATTTGTTAAAGTACGTGGATGTTTCATTTTTACAATTTTGGGCCTAACTGGTACCCTTCTGTTATCTCCACGACTTAATTTTGAAGGGAAAGAGATGAATATATAGTTTTGAGCTTTCATCGTCGAATCGATACATATATGTATGATAAACTACAACATTAGGTGATTTTTTCCTCAGTAGAAGTGTAAAATCTAGTTTTCAGTTGGATAGACCACAAAGTATGCGTCAACTGTGTTCGGTCAGTTAAGGGTCAATAGGAACCGATCTATGGTTACGGTAGTTGAACACACGAGTTACCGTCTTTTGTACCCAACTTTTGAACCAGTAAGCGGTTTGTGATGACTTCAGCCAGTGCGTCGTCGGACTGACGCTGTTTGGTTGACCGGAACCTTGCGAACGATCGTGAGCGGATTCAGTGTGCTTTTCGCGCTCGCCGGGTGAACGACATTCGCGTTTGTTATCGATTTTCTTACTCGCTGTTGACTAACCTTGATGATGCTTTTTTATAGTTTTTCACAAATTCCTAGTAGTTCGCTTACTGTGCTGTGCTATACACTAGAAAGTCCACGAGCACACCAACATGCTTTGAACGTGAGCAGACAAGCTGTCTTCCGGACGAAGGGTGTAGATGGGCAAGTGGTAAACGATAAGCGCAGCCCTACGTCATATGCTCAGTGCCGATACATAAATTCCTATCGGGATACGATTACACCCTACTCCACTTTCACTGTTCAGTCATTTAGTTCATTTTAAAACGCTGTTATCTGGCTAGGTTATAAATGCAGAGAGGGTGGTGAGAGAGGCTATGTATTATGACCAACTTACCCAGTCTGGTTGGGATCTAAAGGGGGCGATTGAGGGATTTGAAAACCGTTATTCTCTTGCGTACTGAATGCAAGTGGTAGTACTTCTGCTGAGGTTCCATGTCCAGTCGGTTTCACGAGTAATTGCTCTTCTCCATTGGTGTTTATTAGGATGATGTTTGGTAAAGGGTTACTCTGGTCCTTGGCATTGCGAGCTCTTGGTTTTTTGGATGGCTTCGGACCAGATATGTCATTTGTTTGAAAAGTCGACTGATTTTCTACCTGGAATGTGTTAAAGAATACCGAAAGGTCGCTATATTTGTGTTGACAGTATGCCAGGATACCTGCAACTAAAATAACTCTATGGTCCTTTCAGTTATGACTGGAACCCCCTCCATTGGTCAGGACGGACGTATGAGATTACTGGTACACCTGCATCCCATACAGAGTGCTCAAACTTTTCAGTTTTTTACCGGATACAACCAAAAAGGCTCAAAATTTGAAGTTCGCCCTATGATCGAGTTTTATTTTTTCTGGAACCAACAGATACAAAGTCTGAACTAGACTCAACCAGACAATTTTTTGTTAAGTTCGTGTTTACTTGTTTGCTGGTTTGCTAGGCAGCGTTTACCAGTAAATGGTGGATATCGTTGTCGTAAACTGTTATCAACACAGTGGTTAACATTGACACATCCCAACACAAGTAACCTGGCAGGGTCACAAAGGGGCATATTGACTGTCGTGTTCCGTAAATCTAAGACCGTTGGTAAAGTATCTCGTGCCGTAACAAATAGACTGTGATTGTTGCGTAAATGAATATAGAAGATAGGTATGGTTCAGCAGCAGTGCTGTAGTTTAGCAAAGGGAGCAAATGTAGGGTGAGCAACGAAGGCAACAGCAAGCGGGCACGACTTTGCGGTAGACTGTGCTGAGGCAACACGTCAGCGTTAGCGAGTCAAACATCATCGTCTGGTCAGGAGGGTCACATGACCGAATGCGGTCAGACATGGACAGGTGCGAGGTTGGGGCATACTGACGTGCCAGGAATGGGGAATCAGGCGGACGGGCCCGCAGCACAAACGCTCACCGTGTCTGCGCGTGCACCTAACAGAACAGAGCATTGACGGTCGAAAAAATAGACTCTAGGGCTTTGTTTTGAAGGCGGCTAGCTGAAAAGTCGGCTTGGGTACGAAGTCTGTGATCAATTTAGGACCATACTTTGTCGACTCGTTAAGCTTTCAACTTCGCGAATGAATTTTTCCAATCACTTTACTATCAGACAGAAGCGTCCGTTTTGACAGATCGAGCTAACCGTCTGGGCTTGCATATAAAGCAGGGCAACTTATCATCACGACTTTATAGGTAAAAACTACAAGATTGTGGATTGAATAGTGTAAAACCTGCCATACTTCACCGCCTCTCGTCAAATGAATTCAGCCGTTATTCATTACATATATTATGTTTTTAAATGTCAATACAACTGAAGGTGGAAATCAACCACGCGGGAAAATGGTTGTCACATGGTTGCTTCCGTCAGCAGGTTATTGCCAATTGCTAATAAACCTATGAAAGCGGCATTAGTGACAGCCGAATGTGTACAGTTTATAATGAACAAACTTAACTAACGATCAGATAGCCGACATATCACTACTACAGTACGTGATGTTTCATCTTGAGTAGGATACGTTTCACTACTGTGTTCGGATATGTGTTCAACGAACGCCAGTATGAATCAGTCGAGAGATTAAATGACGGGTTCAACTGCACCTGATTCACTTTTGGGCAAAAGCTGGGCGTGGTATTTCGTGGTGGTTAACTCATACGGATCAGACAAGTATATTTTGTGTGATAAGATATCCGCACCGAATGTAGTACGAATGAAGTTGAATAGTTTGGGCGTCGTGTTTAACATGTTATTGATCAACGTTGTGTTATTCCCAATCTGTTTATCTATATTTTGTGTGATTGTCATGCTCAGGCTGGGTGAACTTCTAGCGTGCAGATGTCTACTTTGCCCTGGTTAATTTTCGCATTTATCATACAGTTGAAAGTCGATGGATTGTTTCATTTGTTAGACGTGGCGCTGAAGTTGAGATGCGTAATTACTGAAACCCGCCCTGTATCGGTGGGTATACCGTTTCCTATAGCCTCATATCTTTTAGAGAGGTACGTAATCTGATCAGATACCCGGCAAGTGATCGAAAAGAAATTGCTCAGTTGGAAGCTCAGAAGGTGAAGTGCAGTTAATTGCTAATGTGCTGCGGCAAAACGAATGAATGTGTACCTCGGCAAGTCATCAGCACTTCCCCATTGCCGAGAATAGATGGTTCTGTGAATTTCATTTAAAGATCACAGCATACGAATAATCCACTCAACGTATTTATCAAAAAAGTTTCTGTCAGTCATCTTGAGGAGGTGTTTCACTACCAAGGCAACGTTGAACTTGAATCTGAAAGACTAGCTGCTCACGACCAATCGGCGTTTGCGCACTCAGCTTCTTGTTTTTGTACATCGGAAGACTCGACTTGTGGGACGAGATGTTTCTCTGACTGAGTCAAGGAGCACTATCCAGTTTGACTTAGCAACGAAATTAAAAACGAAACACTACTGCGACAATTTAACATCTGATGGACCCTGATAATCATAATGATGCCACGAATGCCTTTTATTGTTGACAGCATCCCATTCCCCAATAAGAACTAATACAAGTGTGCACACTAGCCACAGCCGAATCTATCACCATTCGGTTAACACTCCTGCTCTCTGCTGTCAAAAGAAAATCCCACATAGGTTACGACGCTGCAGTGGCCAGCGATCGTATTGTGGTGGATTGTCAGGTCGGAGGTGCGAGTTTTCGAACGCTAGGCCGAATACCTCAACGCGGGGGAGGTACGTTCAAAAGCCTACCGCGATCGAAACAAGAACAATGTGCGCGGCCGGATGAGTCATCGCTCGACTGGATCGGACCAACGGGCGAGGCAGGACAGGCGAATCACGACAGATGGCCAGATCGGAGGCGTGGTTTTTCCAACATTTAGAGGAACATCTAGACACGATGTTGGAATACGGTCAAGGCCAACATTGGGTGGATGGCGGACAGTACGAGCATCCGGACGAGCCATCGCGCAACGAAATCGGACAAACAGACGAGGAATGGGAAGCGGAAAACCGCCCGATAGAAGGCGCCGATCACACACGTGAACCGGTGAGAAGTGCACACGACGTGAGAACGGAAACCGGGGGTGGGGGATGTTGCGAGTTGGAATTGACTCAAAAACGAGAGAGCGCGCGTTGCATGTGACTGGCGATTTGGGCAATAAAGAATGTGCTTTATTGGACGCCTTCTCGCTACAGCATGGCTGTTTTGAAGACCCCGGTTACAACCGTGTTTTCCCGTTTTTCTGTTCTGTACACACGATTATGTCTACGCCTGCTATAGGAAGTCTGACACGAACTGGGTACCGCTTTTCTCAGTTGTGCAACTAATTGCACCCGGCGAGTGCTTGTCGATTTCCTAACAATCCATCTATTATTCCATTCTTCAAGATCGTTTAACGTGGACATTTTCGAACGTTGCTTAACGCACTCGAAGGTTTTACACACTTTCCTCCCTTCACATTCTTGAGTGCTGCCGAATGAGCTGGAGCCAGGCACGCGTTCCCTTTTATTCTAATCTTGGTTGCTGTCACTGGTCCCAGATTATTCTCAAACTAATTACTTGTCATGTTTCCAAACTTAGCTGGACATGCATGGTTTGTTTCCAAAGTCTAACACATTTTTTTCAGTTCGATGTCGTGCGACCATATTTCGACTGCTCTTCAGGAGGGGCGTTCTAAATTGTTAGTGGACGAGGGTCAGACGAATACCCACCCGTCCGCAACAGCTTCGATGGTCACGTTCAGACCATCGTTGTCGTACTGGTCCCAAATCGGTGACGAAATAGGTGTGCGAAACTCAGACCACTCTGTACTAATAATCTCTGATGTTACATTTCCTTAATGTTGCCTATTTTTTCTTGCGTCTGTGCATTTGATCATCTGTGTAACCGTATTGACCTGGTATTGAAGTACCGTGGGCACCCGTTCCTCACAGCTTACTTTCTCTTTCTCAGTAGCTATTTTACAAATGTGTCCTGATGATCACATTTACAAGATGCAATGAGCTCTCTCTGACTGATGAGCGTTGTGGGGAGTCCAGACGGCCACACTGTTGTCGATCATAAGACGGATATGAAAATTCTACTCCGAACAAAAAGGATTGACACGTATACAACAGGGACAGACAGCAAAGACAAGAACATTGCATGGGACTATAGATTGCTCAAGGGTGTACACTAATTGACTGTCAAGCCCAGTCGGGTGAGTGACAGCTTGCTTTGATATTACTAATGAATAAATTCAATCACTAAAACTGAGCCGTCTACTTTTTCTTGGTCATGCAGTCAAGCTCTTTCGTTCTGAATTCTCTCGTCTATCACAAGATTGACCGGTAGCCGCCAGTGCGACACATCAACCAGTAGCTTTTTGTGAACCGACCGGTTACAGAACAGTAAGTTACTTAAACTCCGGACATCCTCCGAATGTAGAGATTTTGCTTATTCTTTTTTAAAGGTGAGAACGGGCGAACAAACAGCGAGATTTCGGTGCACGTGTGCAGACTGCTCGGAGCAATCAGTTTTTCTATAACAAAGCGAAACAGTAACTACATGCCCGATGGAGAATCAGTCAGTTCGCCTGGTCTGCGAACCAAGAAAGCTGACAGGCCGGTTAACATAGAAATCTCAATAACCATGCAATATCTGTAGCCAAAATTGCCTTAACCATTGTGGATCCGTTAATGACAGAGCATGCATTGGTAGACCTGTATGTAAACAGAGGAGTTAATTGTTCTTAGTATTAGTCACACAAATACAGCGTAATGACTGATCAAAGTCCTCTTTGTAATGAGCCAGCTTTGACCAGTTTTGACCATTGTAACGCGAATACAGCGGAACAATGGGGCCAAATTTTATTACTTAATATGTCGAGCTGAGAAAAGAAGACACCTTAGAATATGTAATTGAGCCTCGTTTGACTTAGGTAATACTAATCAGTGCTGATGTAAGTTATTGTCTGCAGCTGTTATGGGTGTCGGACGATTTTAGAATTGGATCTTTTAGTGACATAACTGAACTTATCGTGTTGAATGTTTCTAGTCTTGACGTGCGATACCGTTTAAAAAAAACTCCCTCTTTTTTCATCTAGTGGTTTGAGCCTTGAGTTACTACACGTCACCTGTTGACCATTGGATCAGCCACAAGGGCACTCAGAAGTATACGACCTCAACTGTTCTCCAAGACGTGGGAACGCTGACACCGAGTTTTTCACATAAATTACATAGCACATTGGAGTTACAAGTCGTTTTTGCACGTTCAGTTCGTCTTCGACTTTCCAAATGGATGGAACGGAACAAGATAACATAGTGTCTAGCCCTATAAGTCAGCCAAATTATCGCTTCCAGATCACTTCTACTGGAGACATTTGAAAATAAAAGTTCACAAGCTTCAGCCTAAACCAAACGGGAATAGTACTAATACCGACCAGATCCCTCTCGTACATCATGCTGAAACTGTTCAGGTATGTTGTATGCAAGAAATATGCAAATGTTCCGGGGCAGACAGCAGGAAAACTGAACATACACTAGTAGTCATACTTTTCACAGACCGTTGAAAACCCTCTTCCAGTGGCTTACCTCCAACATTTATTGTGTCACATTGAACCCATTCGTTATTAAAATTACTATTACTGTTGTTTTGCTGACTAAATTTTGCAGCGTTATTGTGTAATATATTTGTGACTTAAGTCCTGGGATGTGGATAGATTCCACTAAGGGGATCCCCGTCAAACCTTTTTGGCAAATTTTACATACCTGACATCCCCTTCCACACGTGAATAGCTATTCTTCTTGCATGAATGCCTGCGTCAAAACATTATCCCGCCAAGTATCAACTACAGACCAGCGCTCAATCATCCACAGGCTTGGGAGATAGCCAGACAAAACGGGAGACGGGGTCAGGCCAAACACGACAAAAAGCGACCAACCAGAATTCAGACCAGTAGGTCGAACCACTCTGCTGTATAAGAGCAGGCATCGATCCAACTTCACCAAACGCCACATTCAAAATTATACGCCGAAACACTCACGCACTGATGATGTCACCTCGCTTGGTGATGAAACGTTTGCAACCTAAATGCCAAGCTCGGCGAACATATCAATACCAAAACCATCAACCCAAGCTACAAACAACACCACCGCTGTTCCCAACCATCAGAAACATACTTGACATCCCCTTTATTTTTCGGTCACAAGTCATTTCACTACTACCTTGTGGTCAGACTGGTTAGTGCAGTTGCTAACATATCGGCAATACATGATCTCGTTCAAGTGAAATACAGCTTCATCACTGGGGGTAACTCATGGTTGGGTACAGTGGTGGCGTTGTTTGTAGCTCAGGTTGATGGTTTTGGTATTGATATGTTCGCCGAGCTTGGCAATCAGGTTGCAACCTAAATGCCAAGCTCGGCGAACATATCAATACCAATAGAGGTAACTCAATTTACAGAGATTTCAAGTTCGGAATTATAAAGGTGATCCGGATCATTATGATTAGAAGGCTGTAACTATTTCTCGAATATTTTGCAATCTCATTCCCTCTGAGAAGTGACGGTGCTATAATAGCATTTTGACTTTCCTTCCAGGGTTGTTTTACGCCACTTCGTCATGAGCAACCAGTGACCCGTGACACCCGTGAGCGACAACATCCTTTTTAAGCCACTCATCATATACATTTTGATGAGCCCTTCAGTTGGTTCCCTCGTCAATGATGATGTCGCCAGTTCGTGATCAATGGGCTTGCAAAAGAAACCTTTTGTAGTTTGCTTAATCTTACGTTGAACTGTCACAAGTGGCTAATCAGACTGTTCCAATTTTTCTGCTAAGTCCGCGCGGTTCCAAAACAGGATGCACTTCATCTGGACCGATGCAAACTGAATCTTGTCGAATCCATCACTTAGATCACAGCCACAGGTCCATATCTTGCGTTTTTATGATCAGCCGATTCTCCCAAATACAGGCTCAACGGTCATGCGGAAATCAGTACCATGAGAAATAAGTCCGTTTGACTTGTCACCTTGATGAACCTGATTGTTGGAATTGAGGCTAACAGCTACAGAAGCAAATGCAGAAAGTGGTAACAACAGCTGACTTTTACAGCACGCGCACTTACTGTGATTGGTTGCGTGTGCTCCCGTGCTGGTTGAAGCATAATTCTGTCGAATCGATAGTCACGCGGTCGGTCATTCCCATTGGAGTCCAGCTTCTGTCTCTCGACGCCATCCATTTGGGATGTTACGTTCTTTGGAATGTGTTTATTTGGGGCTATATGGAATACGATAAAGACGTAAGACGCATAATGAGATGAGCATAAAATCCTAGCTATAATGGACGAAGTTGCCCAACGCGCACATGTACTGGCCCTATTTTTCAACCACCTGTGTAACCATAGTACAGAAGGATCAACTTAAAACTCCAACTTACCAGGGTGATGTGCTGTCATGTGGGTAGCCGGAGTGCATTTTTTGGTAGCGTTCAACGGTTCATCAAGCGAGAGTCCTGATAGGTCAGTGTCCGACAGGTCATGAGCCGGCCGTGGCGTTGGATACACTGTTCTATTCCCGACACCTATCGTTTCTGTTAGTGCCCTTGAGAGCTTTCGTTTGACATCGTACTCCACAAATTCACTTTCTCTCGTTCCTCGATCCAAAGCATTAAGGGCACGCTCCCTAAGCAGACTAGGCTGCGTCGAAATGTTTTCTTTGTGCTTCGCCTCTTCCGGTTCGGGTTTATCAGTTTCGGCGGGCTCGATAAAAGTTACACGATTTGTTGATGATTTTGAGTTTTGCTCTTTGATTACGTTTGCATCAACCTGTTGCTTGATCGCAGAATGTGAGTTACTCTTTTTCTCCTCAAGTGTGTCCACATCATTCTGGGTTGTTTTGTTTTTTGAGTTATTTGAGAAATTCTGACAACGCAAACGACAGAAGTCACATTTTTCAATATTCGTGACCAAATTTGCACACCAGAAACCTGGATTTCCCTACAGATTCCTATTTGTTGTAGAATTATACAGATTGAATTATAGCATTGTTGATTGGAAATGTTGCTTACTGTTTGCAACCATTAGGTATAAACAAACGTACGACATACCAGTAAATATGTACATATTTAGCAACTTCCCCCAGTTTAAAAGAGAACTTTTTGACAATTTCTAACAATGTTAAATGAATTACCAGTTATCTCAAACTGTTTTTTTAGACATTCCAATTTTTTTTACAAAAACAGTAGAATACTTATTGATCTACTCAGTGCACTAATCAAACTACGTTTCAGTTTCTTACGGATACCATTCCTAAACTTTTCGTATGAAGTGCCAGAAGGAATGTTCTGTCTGGCTTCAAACAACTCCAGGGATTTCTCCGAGGTTCACTGTTCAGCCCACGAAACACCGTGCCGCATTATGTGGTGGATTGTCAGGTCGGGGGTGCGAGTTTTCGAACGCTCGGCCGAATACCTCAACGTGGGGGGAAGTACGTTCGAAAACCTGCCGCGATCGGATCAAGGACAACGTGCGCGACCGGATGAGTCATCGCTCGACTAGATCGGACCAACGGGCGAGGCAGGGCAGGCGAAATACGACAGACGGCCAGATCGGAGGCGTGGTTTTTCCAACATTTAGAGGAACATCTCGACACGATGTTGGGATACGGTCAAGGCCAGCACTGGGTGGATGGCGGACAGCACGAGCAGCCGGACGAGCCAACGCGCAACGGAATCGGACAAACAGACGAGGAATGGCAAGCGAAAAACCCTCCGATAGAAGGCACCGGTCACGCACGTAAACCGGTTAGAAGTGCACACGACGTGTGAACGGAAACCGGGGGGGGGGATGTTGCGATTTGGAATTGACTCATAAACGAGAGAGCGCGCGTTGCATGTGACTGGCGATTTGGGCAATGAAGATTGTGCTTTATTGGACGCCTTCTCGCTACAATTATACAGTACCTGCTTCGCGAACGGTCTATGAAACTTGGACCTGACAGCTATGGGGATCTTCGGGATGAGAACTAGTAAGCTTGCGCTCTAAGCTATTTTCGTATCTACGCTTCACAGATGGCATAGTTAGTTCAGCAACAGCCAGCCTTTGCCGTCGGTAAGATCGTTGCCCAGCGAAAGTAAGAACGAAACCGCAACGTACCAACGAATGAGCGGAATCCAAGTGAAAATGTTAATGGATTATGCAATTTGTAACTAACAGCCATTGGGTCTTTCTGAAGCCAGATCTGACTCACAGAACGAGGGCATCATGCATAACAACGAGGCGCACATTGTCTGAAAGTAATGCTGTCTAAAAGCAAGTTATGATCAGTGCACACATGCAACAGCCGCCTGCCATTATCAGGGTGATGTGATGCTATCCGAAACTCGCCAACTTAACGAGACTCAGTCTCACGAAGGCGGTTGGTATTGGCGTTTATATGTCCAGGCAGAAGGGCTATATCAGACCCATGTGTTGACTGAAGAAGAGCGGGCAGGTCCGAGTAAAAGCCAACCTTGACACCGGCATCACCATAGTCAAGTGAAGCACGGGCAGATACAGTTAAAATATTTTGGTATTGATATGTACGCCGAGCGTATACGCTGAAACACTTACGCACTGATGATGTCACCTCGCCTGGTGATGAAACGTTTGCAACCTAAATGCCAAGCTCGGCGTACATATCAATACCAAAACCATCAACCCGAGCTACAAGCAACACCACCACTGTTCCCAACCATCAGAAACTTCGTGTTGACTCATCAATACAGTTAAAATATTTCTGAAATTTTTGCGTCTAAAACTAGCCCTAACTGAACTGGTCCAGCGGACGACCCAAAGTCTAGTATTAACAGAAATCCAATCTATCATTTGGGATGCGACCGTTAGCAGCAGCTGTGGAACCACTTGAACTGTATAACCAGTATCATATAGGCAGTACGGGTACTGTTATTTTCATACGTTAACTGCTGTCAGGGATTCTAGTCTGCGAAATACAACAGAAGTCGACATTCAATAAGTCTAACGCGTTGTTATAGTTAGCGATATTTGTTTTGGAGCCTGCAGAGTAATCACCAGAAATGTGAGTCAAGAGAGCCGTGACAGCTACATTTGATAGGACGATGGGTGAGGGGTCAGCAGTAACATGTTTTCACCTATCCACTCTGTTGTATGCAGTAGATAGGGCGACCTCTTTTATCCTGTGCGACGGCCGATGCAGTGTGGAATTATTGGTGTTGCGAGTATTCGTGGTTGCGTGTGGGCTGAGATACTGCCAGGACGCCTAGACCTAGACAGGGGAATGATTAGGGTTCTCAGCCGAAGCCTCTGGCTCAAGAGCTTGTAACTCGAGGTAGCGGGTGTGTGGTCGTATGTCTAAACTATTAATCTTTCCGGAAAAATACGTCAATCTTTCTCTACTTCCCATTTTGGAAGACCAGCAGACTAGTTTTTTTAAACCCCTATCTATTGACCTACCTGGTATGAGTGACTTTATCGGTGTGATTTTCTCACCGTCTAGTTCAACCCAGTAGGTCATGGAGATGCGCAAGGCTTCACGTCAAGCTAATATCCAATCCCGTTTTATCAATACGAGGTAACAACACAGCATCTTGCTGAACAGTAGACTTGTGTTATGCCTATTTCTTTTATTTTCGTACATACCTATTTTTCAACTGGGGTTGTTCAATCCACGTTCAGTCAGATGCCTTACGACATTAAGATTTATTTGTTTCTTCACCGAAATGCCTCTCATTCGATTAGTAATAAGAAAGATATTACCAAAAGACTTGTTCGCCGTATAATTTTGACGCGAAATGCAACTAGACCTTTTGGATGGTTCCCTTTCTACAGAGTCTTTCAAGTTTGAGTTCTGATCTTGCTTGAGCTGAACCATAATAGTTACTTTGAGCTCCAGTTAGAGTAGACCTTCTAGTCATTAGCAGAGTGACCACAAGCCGCTTGAGCAAAGCTTTCGGTGTGCCGATAACAGTTTACAAAATAACCATGGCTTTTCCCCCATACAAGAGAAGCAGTTATTTATCGGTTTCAAAGATCAATTGCTTTAATTGCTAACACACAAAAAATCAAAAAATTCGCGTGTGACAATTGGGCCATTTTGTACCTGACTCGCGAAAACTGACTCGAAACCACCCGGGTAAAGTGACTACCTATACAATTCTTTTGAGCTGGTTTTTAGGAGATTTGAAACATCAAAAAGCATTTTGAAGTAATCTGAGGCAATCTACTGTTCGCCGTAATTACGAAGCATTTGAGAAATAGGGGTTTGGGGAGCACTGGTGCTCTAGAGTTTACTATATTAAAACTGAGCAGATTATTACACACAAGTAATGATAATTACTATTAAGATTTGTGTTTCACTGGCTAAATTTTTGACTAAGTTCCCCGCTTTCCTTATTCATAATTCCGAACAGGCACAACAACTACAATGTAAGACATTTCCAATTCTTTCTGTAGACCACTTTTCTTGATATACAGTCAAAATACACAGCAGTCTAAATACCACATTACCCGAATAGTGATGCGATTAAAACACCAAGTAAGTAACAACTAATGAATTGCAAAGTAAAACCTTAGCGTAATGCATCATGGTGAGTATTGATTAGTCCATTCACTCACTGTAAAGAATGCCTTGATATTGTCCATGATTTCCGGAGATTTACAGTGTAAGCAGTGCGATAGGCACAAAACTCACCCCATGTTCCACTGGGTGCAACTCGGAGCAATCGATAAATCTCCAAATACCGGCCAATCGACTTCAAAAGTTTTGGAGGGAGATGTGTGATTAAATCGATTGGTGGTTGGCAGGCCCGTGGTTCACAGAAGGCAGTATTTATGAGTGGCCAAGCTGTCGCCAATTCGCTACACCCAGATAATTTGTCTGTTGCATGTTGTGGTAAACGTCTCGTATGACTGGCGAACTGAGTGAAACTATGGATATTCCATTGCCAATGATTGTGAAGGATTCATGCAATAAACAACTCAGTGACTTACAATCTGACAACACTATTTTCAAAACGATGTGAGGTTTATCCAAGCTGAACTGATTAGGCAGAACAACTCCATGCATATTTTTACAGTCACTTTAAAACAATCCAAGAGTCAGTAAGAAATATAGATACTGAATTCCCCTGAATAACAAGTAACATTTCATTTTTAAATCTCATGCTTGAGGTAGCGGTTTTGTCCCACTTTTGCCACTAGCTAGTTCACAGAATTTTCCACTTGGTACATGTGCCGGTTAAGACAAATGAGTCGATTAAAGATCACCTGTAAAGTCCCCCCAACGTAGCAACCTCTAAGCACAAATCAGTTATTTAACTTGAGTGCGATCAACCAATCGATCAGCCGCAAATTTGAAAAGTGCTTCTCACGCCTGAACTATTCACTCTTAGTGGTTTTCAGGTCAGCATTCTTCCCAAGTGTTAATATTCAAGTACTGAACAACTCGTCCTGTATTATACGTTTTACGTCACTTCCGCAGACAGTAGCGTTTCGAGGTTGAATGCTAATTTCCGAACTTCTTACTCTCAAAAGATTAGCTAGATTATAGTTCACTAACGATGCAAACCCCAGTCTGTTTCGAATACTAAACTGCAAACGGACTGTGTGTCATTCTCACGTTCCTTACATCCAGCCAGACTCCACTAGTTCCAAACGGAGTTCGAAGCGGAACAGCTACCATCTGTCGGCCTTGGACAAAAGGCAAGGCAAACTGCGAGTGACACTTCACCAGGAGCGTACTGTTTTAAAAGTGCGCTGCATGCGCGTCCATACATGCAATCAATAGAGCAGCAACTGGACTTTTAACGAAGCTTTAGCTACCCACGTACTTTTATCGTAATGATCACGGACGAGCGGATGCCACACTATTCCATGAAGTAGGATTGAACATCTTGAGACGAAATCACAAGGAAGGCTAGCGCTTAGCATGTCATGTTAGTATACCGGGACTTTTCGAGCAATATTCGTTTCAAAAGCCAATGTGGTAAAACTGAGTGACCAACCCTATGGGTGTCGCGCACTTGGACGCTGTTTCGATAAAGTCAGGACAACAGCGGTCTGAGCAGCACTAAGCAATCTCAAGTAATCAGAAAAACAATGCCCTTTTTAAAGATTATCAACACTTTTTACATTAGGGATTGCTTCTAGACAGCAGGCGTCTTACGTTTTGATTGGACTGTTCCTTGTTATGTTTAAAGGCCTTGATTGAAGCAATTCAGCTGTTTAAACCCAACACGCGTTTTAACAATTTGTCCTAACCGCCACCCTTTATAAACCAATTTGGTGTAGTGGCTGATCGTCATTTTTGATTGGTTGTCATCGAAAGACCACAGTTCCGCTTGCAGCAGCTAGTGCTTGAACTGTGATTGACGGAACGTTTGCCAATCACGAAACTTTTCCAGTCCAGTCTCATTACGGTGAGAATTGCCTAAGCACCTTATGCTCTGAAAAAATCTGTACTATGGTGGTGGACGACCAAGTCAGGGGTTCGATTATTTTAACACTCAGTAGAATATCTTGACGCGACGGTGAGAGCTGGTTAAAGCCCATAGCGGATGAATTGCGAATAACACGAGCGACCGAAAGAGCAATCAGTCGACGACATCGGACTAACGGGTGAGAAGCGGAAAGCAGAAACCTACCTCACAAAGCGTCAGCAGAACGTGCCAAACCAGGCAGAAGTGTACATGGAACTCAAGTGGAAACTGTCTTTGCGTTGGGAATTGAAATTCCGATTCATAAACGCGAGTGCGTGAGCAGCGTGAGGACGTTCCAGTTGGACAGTAGAGAGTTCACTTTGTTAAACGATATCTCACCACTATATATATATATATAATATATATATATAATTGGTCATTTTAGTTTCAAATCTTACACTCATTGTGTAATCAGGTTTTCGAGAAACCTTACACAAATGGCAAACCTTCTTTTATCCCAGTGTTCCTTCAGAGAAGTTCTCTTTTCGGCGAGCGAACCTGAGTCCGTGACATTTCGACATATTTTTCGAACCAATGGCCCCCAAAGTTTCTCGGTTGGTCCAAAGTGTCACGTACTGAGCTGACCAATCGGGGATAAATCAAAACAGGAATATGAGCGGCATTAGACAGTCCCTATTCATTGAAAAAAACAGCACCTTTTTATTAAAGATCAACAGTATTTACGACTGCTATTAAGCGATAGGCGCTCTTACGTTTTGAGTGGCCAGTTTTTGGCTGTGTTGTTTCACGAATTTGGACCTAGCAACTCGATTGTTCGAAACACACGCGTCCAACAGCAGCTACTTGCCGTTTATGATTGACTGGCGCCAGTTTGACCATAATCTTGCCAGTAGCAGCTTGCACGCGAACACTGGCTTAACTTTCGGTGAACAGGAGACCCCTCGGTTCAAACTCGCCACAAATGAAAATGCCCTCATGCTTTTGGTGTACACAATGCGGCTGTTGTTTTGTTGTCTGGATAGAAAATGATACTGGAATGAAACGCGCTCATATAGCCATATATTGGTTAATCTTTGACTGCACCCGAGATAACCAATTCACTCAAACTGGCTTCCGAATAAGCACTCAACAATCACCTCTGGTATATCGTTAAATCACTCACAATAAAACAGTTGTGTTCATTCAGTGGTCTTGTCAGTGGCAGTTATGAATCTCAGGTTGATCCAAATTGATTCTTTCCGTTGCTGAATGTAACAGCGTACTGTTGATAAGTCAAAGAAGTATAACATTTTATGCACGCCCAATCTCGTTAGAGTTGATGTTTATTCAGGAAGACCGCTCCATTTTGGTTCTTGCTAATCAACGAAGTAGTTTGCTATAGTACTATTGTACAGTTCTTATCGAAAACTTCAGCTCAAGCACTATTTTCAAATCCTCGGAGCTTGTAGTTGTATTGATTACCAGTCGGATGAATAGACGCTTAGCTCACTATAATAAAGTAGTACAGCTAGTTAACACTTTTACTTGATACGATATACTTTAAGTAGCGACGTACAGCAGTTTTGGATAGGTATAGTGGCAAAGTGACATGTTTTAAACAGGGGATCGTTTAAACGGATACAAGCTCTTTCTCCAGCTGTGTATAGAATCATGTGAGGAACATGAAAACACCAGTTCCATTTTTAGCACACAACGTTACTTATTACGTGGAAAAGACTTATGGGGTGACGAACTTCCAATGAGTTCGCGGTCGTAGTCAGTCAAGGGGCTTTTTTCGTGGGTGGGGTTTGTTTCTACTGTAAGGAAAAGTGGGTAACGTGAGCCATTAAATTGCCACATCAGTTCACTGACCCTATTTAATTTGTCACGGCTACCTTGGACATACTGCTGACTTGGACGAAAATAATAACCAATGAGAGTGCGTGTTTTATTTATTCTGAGATGAATTAGTTGGTTCTGTTGAACACTTTAAACAAAGCAGTTAGAACACAAAAGCTGGTAGATGCAAGCATTTCGTACTAATTCATCAGTACCAAATTTACAATAACATGGATGGTTTTTTTATAGCAAACAACTAGAGGGGTGAATAATCAACAGGCGGGTTAGGATAAGTCATCAAGTCCAGGGAAAAGTCAGGTTCACGAAAAGTTGTTTCTGAAAACAGAGAGTCCATTGATTGCTATTGCTTCAGCAAACCGTAAGAGTCTCGGGTTACAATGACGTAACAGGATTCTGAGTGCACAAGATGGATCGATAGCATGACCGGTGGTCAGGACGTGTCTGGCGACTGAATTATGGCAAATTATGGTGGTAATACAGTAAGCATTGTAACGCGCAACCAAAACCAGCGAGCGCGCACGAATTGAATTTGAGTTGTGTAACGGGGCGTGCTGCTGCATTGTCGGTGCCGTTTTAGCTTGCGTTTGTTTAAGTCGTGTGCATGGCTTACTGTGCCTTTGGCTTATGCTTGTTCATATTATTTCCTTTTACAGGACTTTTGTTGGAACCTCTACTTCAGGAGAACATTGTTCCACGGTGCCTCCACAAAGCCCCAGATTCGGTCTACAATTGTCACGGACACTCAAAGCGGAAGCGGCTGACGTGCATGTTACAGGATGAACGGTCATACCACGCTACTCATGAGTAGTGAAGCGGATACAAGTGTGAAGATTTTGAGGTAATCGGAGGAAATACAAGAAAGATCACTACAGTGCACTCCAGTAAGGAATGGTGGAGTCCACACGACAACTTGGTACTGGCAACCGTGGTGCCCAGAGGTCACTGTAGTGTGCAAATGTGTTTAAGGTAATGTTGAAGCATGTGCTACTGCGATACTTCCCGAATAGATAGAACTTAGCGCGAGACCAGTACCCCGTTTATCCGAATTGAGTAGAACACATCGAATGAACGATAACCACATGCTTGTATTAGAATTGCGTGCCGTATCAAAAAGTGTACAACCTGAACTTCAATAATTGACGTGAAAGTATATGTTCAATGACATTCATCTCATCCGCAACATGTCGAATGGGACTGCGCGTTCTTGAAATCTTTCCTGGGTTTCATTTGCAGCCTTGAAGACCTACGAGTGATGCCGGTATCTCTTGGTTCGAATTCGAATCCAGAACGGACTCATCCTTATCTGAGGTTACCCCAGATTTTGGAACGAACTGACCTGTATCCTCAAAACGTATCTGATCCAAGTGTCGATTATGTACAGATAAATCATCAACATCTAGAATTCGGTATAAGCATTTACCAAGATTCTTTAGAATGATTCTTTAGATGACGGTCTTAAGTCATTGCCACGATAATAGGTAACTTCAGAGAATTGAATACACATCAAGTTTAACCTCAAGGAATGTCCTTTGAAAAGATTAACGGGATTTTCATGTGTAGTGGAATGACAGGCATTGCGATATTGTGGCAACAAGTTATCAACACCTTTTTCAAGGCCTGAATGTAGTACACTGAAGAGAGGATATAACACTTTTGAGTGTTTNCAGCCTGACCATTAGAGCAGGGATGTCGAGCAGTAGTAAACAGATGCTTGCATCCAATACCGTTGAGCCAAGTATTTAGAAGATTGGCAGTGAAATAGGTACCACTGTCAGTCACCAACACAAGAGGGATACCTTATCTGCTAAATATTCTTCTGAATGCGTACATGGTGGATTCCGCAGTGGGCGTTGTTGTGAATACTACTTCCGGCTACTTCGAATAGGAATCAATCATTACTAGCGCATAATACCTGTCCAGAAAGGGACCACAGTAATCCGTATGAACCCGTTGCCAGGCCCCAGATGACATCGGCCATGGAGTCCAATAGAGGTGAATTGTGGAATTTGTGATGGGGAGAGGAACAACTTTTAGCCAAACGACGAATATCAGCATCAATCTGTGGCCACCAGCACGTTAATCTGGCCACGGACTTCATCTTTTCAACTCCAAGATGTCCAGAATGTAGATCGTCCAGAAAAGCTCTGCGAGGAGTTGAAGGAATAACAATTCTGTCATTCAAGCACAACAATCCATCTGGAGTGAGTGATAGTTACTCCCAACGCATGTAAAATGTAGGAAATTTCCGTCTGACTTGTGGGACCCAACCACAACGTAGCGCACTGGGAATGGGTGAAAAGTAACGTTGAGTATCGTGAATCAACTCTGTTCGGCTAACCGGCAGAGGCTGGATTAGAAGGCAGTCATTACTACAAGTTTGCACAGATGTATATGGAAGACGTGACAATTAATCCACATGTTTGATTTGGTTGGCTGATTTGTGTACTATAGTATAGTCATATGCACTGAGTGCTATGCTCCATCGTTGAACCATGGCTGCTGAAGAACGTGCCNGTGAAAAGTAACGTTGAGTATCGCGAATCAACTCTGTTCGGGTAACCTGCAGAGGCTGGATTAGATGACAATCATTACTAGAAGTTTGCTCAGGTGTATGTGGAACACGTGACAAGTAGTCCACATATTTGATTCGGTTGGCTGATTTGTACACTATGATATAGTCATAACCACTGAGTGCTATGCTGCATCGTTGAACCATGACTGCTGATGAACGTGCGAATGACTTGTCAGGATTACAGATGAATTTCAGCGATTCATGATCCAACACGATTTTGAATGGTATCCCAAACAGATACTTATGAAGCCGCTTTACCGCCCAGTATACCACCAGAGCTTCACGGTGTGTCTGAGCACAACCTCTTTTTGCTGGATTGAGTCGGCGTGATGTTCACACAACTGGTTTGTCTTCCTGCTCAAGAACAGCTCCAGTTCCAGCTGGAGAAGCATCAGTAACCAACAAAGGCATAGATTTAGGAGAAAACGGACGAAGTATGGCATCATGTGACGAAAAAGTTGACAATGAACGTACACACCGTTCGTGAGTTGGAGTCCACGTGAATTGCTTCTCAGAAATCAACTGGACTAAACATTAAGCAGTGTGAGAGAAATTTAAAATGAAAGGGGAGTAGTACTGCAGAGCACCTAACAAAGAACGCAATTCGGAGAGGTTTGTGAGTGAAGATGCATTAACTGATGGGTCTAGAAGTTTGACATCAGGTTTGAATCCGTTACCGTCAACTAAGTAACCGGGACACTCGAAACTGTTTACAGTAAAAGCGCATTTGTTTGGATTAAAAGCAATGTTCTTGTCATAAAACTGTTGGAATAGTTTCAAAAGACGAGAATCATGGGTTAACATGTCTGGAGCATGTAATGTTGACATCATCCTGATAAAATTCAACAACACCCATACCCTCCACAATAGTATTCATTATCTGATGAAAGATAACAAGAGAGTAACCAAGTCCAAACGGCAAAAATCGGCACTTAATAGGTCCATTAGGTCTGTTGATTGTTGGTATCGGCATTGATGCCTTATCCAAAGGAATTTGTAGATATGCATCCTTTAAGTCACCCTTGGAGAAAAATTTGGATCTGGAAAGTTTGTTCAAAATTTTCTCAGGTTCAGCAGTGGTATATGTATATCGTTTAAGGCATCGATTTACAGTAGGTCGATAATCGCCACACACGCGGAGTTTTCTCATCACACTTCAAGGGTGTCACAATTGGTGTGGCTCAAGAGGATGAGTCAACAGGCTCAATGACGCACTTTTTTACCAGCACGTTGAGCACCTTGGTTACCGGTTCACGGAGTGCATAAAGAATTACACGACGTTTCAGAAAAACCGGACCACCAGTTACCTCTATTTTAACTGGAGTTATCCTTATGCCACCCGTGCCCTTCGAGCACTTGAGAACTATATTTTTCAAGCTTGTGGAATCACTCGGTGGTACAAGCAAGGAAACCTGGATAGGAAGCATTTTTAAAACCTTTAGCCCCAAAATGGATGGACCATGATGAGTAACAGCAAAGTTGGATTATTCGTTAAACATCGGAACAGTGACTGTACCCTAAACAGGAATCGAATGACCGGTTATACCTAGTATGGTTACAGAACTGTGATAGAGGTCTTTGTGGTATAATGGATTCTACACTGCCTGTGTCAATAATAAAATCATGCCTCGTGCCAAATGCTATGAAAAGGGAGTGAAATATATGCCCTGTAGTAGATGAATCATCTGTCAAAGTAGAGGACTCCATCTTGTCACATGTAGTATCAAATTCATTTTGATCATTTTCTACAAATTGATAAGTTCTGCTCGACGTACAGACACTTTGTAAATGACCTCGTTTCCCGCACTTGTGGCATATAGGGCTGCGGTGAATGCATTTACATCTGGAATGTTTCTTGCCATATGAGGCAAAATTTCCGAATCTGCTAGTGACATGTGTCGTCTGATACGAAGAAGTTCGAGGAACTGGTCGAGAACCATATTTGGGAGCTGAAGTGAATAGTCACAAAGTACTGTACTCTGCAGGTCGCTTTTTTATCGATCCAAACAAGACTGGGGTCTCACTAGAACTCCCACTATGGACTATTATTAACGTCTTCGTACTGCTCACAGATGACTTTGGTATTTTGATACGTAGGTTTAGGAAGTAGCAGTAGTTGTTTATGTAGATCCGGTGCATTAATACCGGCGATGAATCGGTCACAAAGTTGAACCTCCAATTGATCACCAAAACCACACCGCGTTACCTGAGTTTGGATCTGGAGAATAAAGTCACGGACTGACTGGTTCGATTGGCGCTGCATGATATTTAAGTTGGCTCGTTCGGCGACCTAAAAATTCACAGGGGTGACATGACCGAGTAGTACTTCCTTTATGCCCTTATATGGGAGATCCATCAGCGAATCTGTATAAGATAGATTCTTCAGAAAACAATAGGCCTCTTTTCTTATTCTTGAGAGAAAAAAGGCGGATTTTGTCTCCTCATTTAGGTGGTACTGTAGCGAGAAGGCGTCCAATAAAGCACAATCTTTATTGCCCAAATCGCCAGTCACATGCAACGCGCGCTCTCTCGTTTATGAATCATAATTCCAACCCGCAACACCCCCCCGGTTTCCGTTCTCACGTCGTGTGCACTTCTAACTGGTTTACGTGTGTGATCGGCGCCTTCTTTCGGGCGGTTCTCCGCTTCCCCTTCCTCGTCTGTTTGTCCGATTTCCTTGCGCGATGGCTCGTCCGGATGCTCGTGCTGTCCGCCATCCACCCAATGTTGGCCTTGACCGTATTCCAATATCGTGTCTAGATGTTCCTCTAAATGTTGGAAAAACCACGCCTCCGATCTGGCCATCTGTCGTGATTCGCCTGTCCTGCCTCGCCCGTTGGTCCGATCCAGTCGAGCGATGACTCATCCGGCCGCGCACNTGGAATTGCGTGCCGTATCAAAAAGTGTACAACCCGAACTTCAATAATTGACGTGAAAATACATGTTCATTTACATTCATCACAGCTACCCACGTCTGCTTTCTGAGCAAACGATCCTTGTGTCACCAGTGTTCTCGGCACACGATAGTTGGTGTCTTGACGAGCGATGGGGGCGAAGGTCTCATGGTGGCAGCCGCTGGACGATGAGAACTTACGGAGCTTTGTAGAGGATTCCGAGGACATTGTTGAGGTGGTCGGAGTCAAGACCGGGCGGGAGGAGCTGGTGGCTATTCAGATTTTCCTCAAGAGCAAGAAGAATTCGGTGCAAGAATTGGCGAGAACGGGCCGTTTGGCGCGGGAGTGAGCCACCCTGTAAGAGGCGCTGATCGTCGGGTTAAACTGCTCTGCTGGCTGCCAGAAAGCCACGCCGCATCTCAAGACGGCCAAGGTTTGACAAAAGACGGATCCTTCAGTGTCCGTCACCACTTTGCAAGGAATACTGTGCAGGGCACAGCCAGAACTGGATTAAGAGTCAAGCTGGCAGTTGGCAGAGCAGTTTATCGGAAGTCTGCCGATGGCTATCCACGACCAAGTCCACATTGTCTACGTCATCCGGCAGATGGATCTTGGTGAGTTTGCGAAAATGATGTGCGAGTTGGGAGTTATGCTCTCGGCCTCGGTGGTTACAAACAAAAATATGGAAGGTAAGGTGCTAGAAGAAACAGCCAAAGGCATTGGGAGAGTTGGTAGTGGATACAACTGCGCTGAGAACGACATCATGCAAGAACGATAGGCAAGGAATCTGCTACATCTGTGGTGAAGGTGGGCACTAGAAGGAGGTCTAAAACTAGCGCTTCATGCTTGTCCCTTTTGCTGGACTAATCAACTATTAATGGGAACTAGTGAAAAATGGGCAGTGCATACAAGGGTTGAAGTCGGCGAGGAAATAGAATGGTGCTTGGTCCATACGGGGGCGGCCATTTTGTTGATTTCCTCTGATAAGAAGCAAAGCGTGGAACTGATAACTATGACGATCAGGGCAGTTCTGGTGGTCGTAGCCTGCTAGCTGATGGTGTGAAAGAATGCAGTGTGCAGTAGCAGCCATACCATGAGATACTGTTTCATTGTCACCAAAAACTTGAAGGGCGACCCTTGAAGTCGATTTTCTTGCTGCGGCAGATGCCATGATTGACCTGAAGCCCAAAAGGCTGTCAACCAGGTGTGGTTCCCCGACACTGACAGGGCAGTAGCCGAATAACGTTAACCAACTACACACAACCACAAAACTCCCATTTGCATAGCTCCTTGGCTACAGTCCGTGGTGGATAAATTCGCGGGAGTATTTACGAACGATGATGATCCCCACGGCTTTTGCAGCTATGTTGCACATAAACTATCAACAACCGGTACATCCTGGTCACACAGACTTCGCAGAATACCTGTTCATACTGAAGAGGAGGTGGAAAGGCAAATACAGATTAAGTTGTTGAAGAAGCCTACAGTTCGTATAGTTAACCTTTTCCCTTGATGAAGGATTCCAGCAGGAAGTGTCGCGTTTGTGCGGGTTTCAGAATTTGGAATTAAGTAGTGCAAAATATGGTTATGTCAGAACCGTCCGTCGCCGATGTCTTCGGCAAGTTGAAACAGGCTAAGTTGTTGACGACGTTAGACTTACGCTCCGAACACTAGCAGGTGGCATATCTGGGGGTACCGGTAACATTTTGACGTCTGATAGTTCAGTTGATAATACGGCTGGATAATGTGGCGGTGTATGGAGAGGATATTGTGGCATATAACAACACAGAATCGGAACACACTGCTTATTTCGATTCTGCTTAAAAACGAATTTAGTACTCGGGACTCCAGATTGATGCTGATTACCTACAACTCGGTTGGTCAACGGCAGTGCTATTGGGACATAAGATTGGTCAAAGTGAAGTCAGCTGCCTGCTGGGGAAACAACAGCAATTAGGGAAGCCCTGGCTCCGAATTCTAAGCGCACACTGAGAGAGTTTCTGGGTCTAGCGGTCGACTGGTGAACAAGTTTCATTCCACCATTATACGAACTCCTTCGAAAAGACGGGCAGATTGTTTGGGCTGATGGCGTCCCGACAGCGTTCTCACGAGTGGAACAAGAGATGAGCAGATAGCAACTGACACTAGAACTTCCGAATGTAAACCAAACATTCATCGTAGCAACAGATGCCGGCGACCGTGACATTGGGGCATTACTCAAGCAGAAGGGAGGAGTAATCGAATGTGCTGGCAGAGCCCTGACTTCAGTGGAGCAAAAATACTCAGCCAATTAAAAGAAATGTTTGGCAGCCGCCTGGACGTTTAACAGGTTTGGACCGTACTTCCACGTGGAGACGGATCACAAACCCCCAGATTCGATCAGGAATGTGAGGGACCCACCGCGGAAGTTAGTCCAGTGAGCACTACGTTTACAAGAATATGATTGTACGATCTGATTTTAGCAACTTTGTCGCCAGTTTTCTCTCCCGATCGTAGGTAGACGACGAACTACTCTAAGTGACCTTTTGAGTCCACAGCTTGGTAATGGAGCAGGCTCCATAAACTAATGCACCTACGGCATCAGGACAAGGTCCTCCGGAAGATTATTGACGTTTTAGCAAGAAGTATGAATAACCCAACGAATGCTAGGCATGAAGAGCTAAAAATAAACATTTCCAAATGGAGAAGTTCGAGTTAAACAGTGCGGTTGTATCGTCTTAGCAGCGTGGTATTAGCAGCCCACGTATGATGGTCATCCCGAGACAAATTAGGAGGAAACTGGTAGCAGACTGCCATGAAATGTTATACACCGGATACATCACAACGTACGACCTGTTGTAAAAATGGCATACTGACAGAAAATGAAAGATGATGTGATGAATTACTGCTTGCCTGACAACAATGTCAGCTACTGAAAGGTGTGCACCAACCCTTACAGTCAATACCTGTCTCTGAAATCGGTGAATTCTGGTAGGTGAATCTTGTGGGCTCATTTCCATTGGGTGCTCGTGACAACGAGTAAGTTCTGATCACGACAGAACATTTAACCTGCTAGATTGAAGCCACTGACGTTCCAAACCAAAAGGTGTCTACTGTGAGAGAAATGGTGATGAGGCACAGTATGGCGAACGACGATATACCGAAGGCTACTATGACGGATCGGGGACCGTGTTTTGAAGGCAAGGAGTTTCGAACACAAACGTAGCAGATGGAAACCAAGCGTATGATAACGACATCGCATCACTTGCGTACTGATGGGATCACTGAAAGTAAAAATCAAACGGTCGAGAAATGTTTATCAGCCAATGGAGATGATTGGAAGTATGTATTACCACTGGTGTTATTGATCCGTCACGCGCCTGTTCAAGCTAGCACGGAGAAATATCCATTTCAGTTGGTGTACGGTGGAACCTCGTGATTTCCGGTGGATCAAGACATAGGAATATGGCGATAGTGCAGCGATTCCAGTAGATAATTGGTTCCCGAAACAGGACGACAAACAAGCCTGGAAGCGTCCCAGGTACATACAAAACACTAGTCAGCAGACCAGCGACCCGGCAGTTAGAATGTTTAGTCCAGGAGAAAGGGTAAACTATCAAGGTCATCGGGTTCAGTAAAACGTCTGCCTAGATAGGAATATTGAAGAAGAATTGTTGGCATTATTGGTTAAGAAGATCCAATGATATTTTCGTCAAAATGCGACAACTGACGAATAAGGGACAGCTGATCCTGAAGTTGCTAGTGATTGGATTGCCACAAGTAACGTAAGGATTGGAACCGTACTGATCAGAAAAGGTGTTGTTGAGTATACCAGTCAGATAGTAACCCCTGTTGAACAAAACTATTCGGCGACAGAAGAGAATTGTTCGTTGGTAGTGTGAGCATCAGGGAAACGGAAACCACACTCACTGGGTCAAAGTCTACATGCTGAGACCAACCGTATATGCATGAGGTGGATTAAATCAACAAAGGACCCGGGTGAAAAGCTTGGTCGCTGGACCTTACGAATGCAGAAGTACNATAAGTCTATCGGTGATACCGGTTAACAGCGACATCTCTGATGGAATGTCACCAGCTCGCTTTTGAGGAATATCATGGAACTTATGAACTACCTAATCAAAAGACCTACTGGCGGGGAATAAAAGATGACGTTAACAAATGTGTTCTGGTCTGCGAATAATGTTAGCTGCTGAAGGGCACTGAAGATACGAATCAGTATCCTACTCAGCCAATCTCAATCAGAGAAGTTGTGAAATTATGGTCCGTGGATGTGGTGGGCCCCTCTTTAGTAACCACTTAAAGATGCCGGTACATCACAGTCGTGACGGAACATTTCACAAAGTTAATCTAAGCAACCGCTAGACCCTATCGAAGTGCAAGTGCTGAATGCAGGAATGCAGTAGAACGCCTCGTTGCAGACCATGGAACTTCACAAAGCTTACTGGCCGATCAAGGCTCCTGCCTCGGAAGTGAAGAGTTTTGAAACTGTTTGAAGCACTTCGGAGTCGATAAATTCCGCGCAACACTGTGCCATCATCAGTCAATAAGACTGAAGGAAAGAACAAATCGCACATTCAAAGATCGATTGGAGACGAAATAAGGGAGCTGGGAAAGAATATTACTATTGATTCTGCGGACCACAAGGCATAATGAAGAAATCGCCCTTTTACTTGTGTATGCCACACCTGCCACTTGATCGGAAAATTGGTTTATGAGCAGGCAAGCAGGTGCATACATGTGCATTAGCTGACCAACCAGAATCTGTTAAGGGCAGTAGAGGCCACCAGCAAGCATTAAACTGTAAAGTTGCCTGATCGATTCTTTGTGTTCAAGCTTGGTTCGGTTGTTAAGCATGGAGACCAGTGGGGTCCATGTGTAGCAAGATCCCGATCTAAGAATTTCTTGAGGAGATGGAGGGAGCTGTATGTAGTAGTGGAGCGTCACAACTCAGTATAGTTGATTAAGAATGATAGGCATCAACACCGGGTCCACGTAGGCCAGCTAAGCAAATGGCGTGATAAATCGATCAGAAGAGAATGGACACCAGATGTGACAACATCACCAAGGACGGTGCGTAGAACGACTCCTACAGCGACTGAAACAATGTTTCCAGGAAGGAGTGTAGTGAGGATGAACGACCATACTACACTGGCAAGGCAAGGGTAATGAGTTTAAACTAGCATATACGCAATCTGCTCAGTAAACGTGCACAGAGGACATTACATCAGTGAACGAGTTAGAGTTAAACCAAGCATAGTCGCGATGTATCACACGAGCGTTAGTAGTCAATCAGATACGATGTGAAAGTTCTGGCTTTGTATAAGATGTACACACGCACGGTTGGCGGCATCCGATTCGGATTAACCTGTCACAGTGACCAAAGCCAAAGGACGCCTGCGCTTAACCATCACTGCAATTGGCTTGCGCTGCACCACTTACAGTTTCACCCACACACTACATATCCAGTGTAAACCCGAAGGAATAAGACTGGGAGCTGTGCCAGTGGGGCTTTCCTGTCCAGCCGGCCAATGCTGATTAGCCAGTTGACTGGCTAATAAGCAAAAGAAACTTGTCTCTCGGAAACTAAACAGAGAGGGGCTGCAATGACGAGATCTAAACTAAGAAGAAAGATTTGTGAATTGTAATACAAGAAGCACTAAAGTGTAGGAGTGCAGGTCAGTGCATCCTAGAATAGTGAGTAGTCGAGCAGATAGAAGCATGAAGGTTTTTGGTAACCGAGAGAAATACAAGAAATAACACTGTAGTGCAATCCAACTAGTACAGTGGTAATCGGCTTCGGTAGCTAATCACCACGAAGCACATCCCCGGGCTATCGGTTGGGGAAAGGTTTACCACGCGAGGTTAACGGTTGGGATTCTCCCGGCAAATAATCAGTCACAGATAATGAACGGTATCACTATCAAAGCACTGCGGATTACGGGTGACAGGTGGGTTTTCTACAGAGTGCCATACGAAATCTTTGACGGTACTACATAAGAGAGCTCCATTTGTCCCAGTTGGAACTCACGGGCTCCTGGACAGCACGCCTTTTTTCTGATGTGCTGTTCGTCTGACTTATGTGGTCCCCGTCAACCCTGACCACACCCCGATAAATGCACACAAATAGCTGCGATGGCAACCGGATTAGATGGATACGAATTATGCAACTGATACTTCTAACGGCTGCACTCCATTCGAAGGACATACGAACCAATTTGGTCAGCGGTCAGACGTAACGAGGAGCAAGCTCTGTAACGACCTTGAGAACACCGGACTACTCGGATGGGCATATCTACTAGACCAGACTCGCCTTCTTTGGTGGCCCTTCGAGATGTTGGGCTGCTTCATTCGCAGCTGTATGTAGGATGCATTGGGCATCCCAGATGGACAGATTCCACCCAAAGTGCGCACGAACCAAAACTGGTCAGCAACACCTTGAGGACTGGGATTTGTGCTTCGTCCCTGGCCTCGTGGGCTGGATGTTTTTGAATCAGAGGCTTCCGATGGGTCCTTTAAATCACTCACCTTCCTCAATCCAAAGAGTTGGAAAGTGCCCTACTCTCACAAAACTGTGAACTCACAGTTCCTCATGCTATATCCTTCACTCTTCGGCCGAGTTGTTGATGGCCGCTTATTTTCATATAACACGATTCACCGAACTAAAACAATCCGTATGTCCTAACTTCGTTTTCTAAATGTGTCCTAACCTGCTATTCCCCAATATCCTTTCCAGATACCAGAGACTTAGTTCATTTATTCCACGGGAAAGAGTTCACAAAGAGAATAACAGTGTGTCAAATACTGAGGTGCTATCATTTCCTGGTCGATATAAACGCTTTCTTTGCTCTCCGGACAACACTCAAGCTTGCCACCCTCAATGGTTGAACACTTATGCAGATATGTCAACAGATGGCTCTTGTATGTACATCGAAGATCCTCGTCATCATTGTTTTCTGCCTTGCTGAACTTACTGACTGTAAGATTATAAAGTAGTGCTTAGCCTCAGCTATTCGTCACCTGGTTCGCAATGCGCGTAAAAAAGTACGCTTGCTTAGAGACCTTACGGCTGTAGCCACAGACCAAGCCGGGGTTAGAATAATCCTAAGCGCATTCATGTAGAAGATCGTGTTTGACTGAATGTCTCTCAAAAGTCGTCTCTTTGCTGCTAAACTCGAAGGTAAGGTTATGACGTCGAGAATCTCTTATTACAAAAGCTGTCTGTCAGTTGATGCGGCATATACTTTCAAAGGATGTAGTCCAGACGTTGTAAGATATGAATTGTATCACCAGCCTGCTAGCTTGTTGCATATGGACGTCGTGGTATTGGCTGAAGACTTGAACGCTCAGGTAGACAGGCTGGCTGTTGACTGGCGTGACTTAAGTGTCGAACACTTACGCAATGGGGTCCCTTCTAAATTATCAAATCTGCCAGACTATTTAACAATAATACGATGTTGATGCTCATCGGTGGCGTTGGCGGATTGCAGCGTTAACTGATTGAGGAATCCTGCTTGGACGGTCAGCCGGTTGGATCACTTGATGGGTTCCATATGAACCAGTTGGTTGGTTGGGTAACTAGGTTGAAATGTGAAATTTCTGAGCTTCCGGCGTGGTTTTGTAGCTCAGCTGGCATAGCATTTGCCGCATTTGAGCATGTTGTTCCTGTCGATGGTTCGAATCCAGCCGAATATCGGATCTTTCACAAGTGGGTCTCTTTAAAAACTCACTCCAATGGATGAAAACAGTTGACGATGGGCGTTGGGAATTCTGTACTGACAACGGTTTGCTCCTGCCAAATACGGATCTCCGTCTTCATAAGTGAGAATACTCCACTTGGCAACCACCAGCGACAAGTTAGTGGTGAACAGAGAATGGCCACTTAGTCTTCGGCTATCAGTGACTCGGACGTTTTCAAGATTGCAAGTCAGTCTGGAGCACATGTGTGGGCTAAGCTCATATACTAGTATTTGTCAAGCTTTGGTGGGAGGTCACTTTTTTGTCAAACGTAAACTGACATATCTAACCTGTCGGAGACACAAACGCACCACAACCACCAGAGTCCACTTGCTGTAGTTTAAGATAAAGCTCATCAGATAACAATGGGGATCTTTGGGCTCATGTCCGCGTTGTAATGCACGGGTGTGATACTACCTCGTGGTTTACTACTGGTCGTTCAACCGATAATCGTTGGGTGTTATGCAAGTGCTCGAAATTCTTCACAATTACTGGAATATTCCATCCACTGGTAAGTATGATTCAACCCACAAGTCTAGTCGTTTTGAACCCCGGATGCAACTATGGCAGGATCGCGAGGTCCGGTGGACACAATGCATCATCGAGACAGAGCAAGCTGCTGCTACCGGGAATCTCGAGAACATTCCCACATTATCCCACCAGCCAGTAGTAAGAATTCAGGTGCGACTGAGGTGGCATGCAAAACCAGCGGTGACTCTAACAGTAACCAATGGAGATGTGTATGACGCTGGGATGAACATTACCAACAAAAGTAAGACTGACCACCCTAACCACTGACCACAGCTTCAGACTCTGTTTGTGCTCAGTGGTCAACTGGTGTTCTTCTAACCTTGGAAACAAAAGTGTGAAGAAAATCCACTCGACTCACCGCTCATCCAAACCTAGACACAGGTAACCAATCCAAACGTCACGTTCAGGATATCTCATCAGGATTGGACGAACAGTTTCAATGTTACGCCTTTCGTTATTCGTTAATTTCTTTGTTCCGTATTGCACCAATTAACTTACAGTTTTGTGCATTTGTATGTGCCGAAACGATCAGCCAATGGCAGACTGTGATTTCTTTAATACTGTTGTACATCCATAAATGAGACTTTTCGTCCCATGTATATGAACTAATTAGTGCAACCAGTGCGACTTCTTTTTCTTGCTACTCGTGTGGGGGGTTTCAATTCAAGTACGATTTCTAGGGCTATTCGGAGTCCCAAATTTCGAGTATCACTAAAAGTCACTCTCGATATGAAGCTCCTGAAACGTTACAACACATACGACCCATACGTACCGTCTCCTGACTTCCCATGCATGCAGACTCAGCCCCAATCAAAGAGACACCTGTTCTCCAGAAACTTTGGATCACTGAGGCCATTCCAAATCACTGGTTTGACTAACTCCATCCTCATTTTCAAAAAGAACTTTCACACTTTGTGTGCTGATCACAGTGAGATTAACTTGATTCTTACTGCGTCGAAGTAACTTGCAGCTACTTTAATTCACTGATCAAGCGAAAGGTGCGAACAGCATATCCAAGAGGCTGTGTTGATCAATTCGTCACACTCAACCAAATGCTCAGACTTCGCCATTCATACAGAAGGCCAACAGTTGTCTTTTTAGACACCAGAGGAGTCTTTCATTCAGTTGAGAGCATTACACTCTAGGTCTGTATATCGATCAAGAGTGTGCGGGAGAAATAAGTAAACATCTTGAAAGCAGTTTGCAGTCAGACCTCGGGCGGGGTTAGGGCTGATGGCAGCCGGTCACCAAATTTTAATATCTCAAGCGAAGTGCGACAAAATTGTTCATCCTCTTCTTTTCTATTCAAATTTACAGTAGACGAGATCCCAGTGTGCACTAGCAGACTACGAATATGACGGTATGTAAATCTACTGGGGCACTTGACTTCAAGATTCAGAATTTGCGAGCGATATCTTTGTATGAAGGGTCACTGGGAGCGTTTAGTCCATCAGCTTAGTGTGACCTTGCCGCCTCACAAGTGCAAAGATGCACCAACATGAAGTTTTTGCCCACCTCCTTTCATCTTTCGCTTCCATTTGCGGTATATGACCCTCAGTTTTCTTCTTCTGTTTGTAATGACACGTTGGCCATGTTGGCCTTATCAAATGTGCACGGGGGTGCCTGACATCCTGTTGCTTGATTTAATGCGGACAGAGAAAAAACTGTATTAGTTAACAGCATGTTAACACATTCAGCCGTATCGATAGGACTGCCCTTTGAACAAATGAAAATTGTTGAAGCAGGACAATCGCTCCCCTTGGATTTGCATAACCGACTTCGATAAGCTGATGAATTCGCTCGATATCCAGCCCGGTATCGCCCGGTATCCAGCGATTCACTCATTCCTTTAACACTCAACGCACTCATTTTTGAAGTCACCACACAGGTACTCTGTGAAACTCAAAATTAGGGACTTCGAATAGCCCCAGGAATCGTACTTGAATTGGAACCTCCCATGCAAGTAATAAGGCGAAGACTTAGTACTGGCTGCAGTAAGCAATTGTTATTCATGGATTGAGACGCCGAATTTATTGATGTACAACAGTATTAGAGAAATCACAGCCTGTCATTGGCTGATCTCATTAGCACATGCAACATAATAACCTGTATGTTAATTGGTGGAATACGGAACAGATGAATTGGCGAATAACGGAAGGCACAACACTGAGACCGTTCGTCCAATCCTGATGTTGTATCTTTAACGCGATATTTGGATTGGCTGTTTATCAGATCTTCTGTTGTGTCGGGGTTTGGATAATCGGTGGATCGAGATTTCCACCACATACTCGTAGATAATAACTTATGTGCGGGTTATTTGTGGTGTTCGTCTCACTGTTTACAAATCAATACAGATGTTAGGAACACTGACGGGTCCTAACAAGCACAAAACCCTTCATGTGTTTTCAGTGAGTTGGCCCACAGTTTGGGAAGCTATTGGGGGAAAGTAAGCAAATAACCAAAACTGAAGTATACTTCCATCTTGGAAGGTTTTCCTCCGGGATCAAGGGGTGAGCAGTACTCATCACTATTCTTGTTAACATGTGTACAACGTTTCGACACATTCTTGTAAAGGGGGCCAAAAATATGTGGATTCAGATCATATTATTTATGTCTTGGAGCAACCTTCAACTCAACTATAGAGCCATACAGCCAGAGGCATTTGAACATCTAAGTAAACATATTCAAGGGGTTTTCAGTCGGGTATAGATTGGGGTCACAGATCAGTCAGTCTAACACATGCAACTGTTGAGAATGCTGAATGTATTTATAGAGTATCGTCTTGTCAGAAATGACTCGTTGGCAAGTTTGATATAAGCAACCTGTGCGCGCGCCAACTCCTCTTTAAACCCAAGTTCGCACCACCTTTGTGCGGTGCAGACGTTCAGGTTATATGTCCTTCCGTAATTAAGTGTCCCAAATTTCCATTGAGATGCCTAGGAGACGTAAGACCCTGTCCACCTTCAGAGAGGTTGCAACTTTCTGTAACTGAGAGTAACTGACCAAATCATCATCAGGTAATCAGACCAGGGACGATAATCCAACGTCCTTAGAATGTTTCTTGTGTGAACATTTGATACAATCATGAGTTTTACTGTGGGTGAACTCGTTATTGTTATAAAATCCAGTTAGTGGATTCTCCGCTAGTGTCGTTTAAATACATTATTCTCCATTCTGTCTCACTGGAACTCACCTGTGAACATGTGGATCCATCTATTGAATGCTTGCAGTCTGAAGTCCATTTAAAGAATGGCTGATTGTCATATAAAAGACGTCAAATGCAGTATGACCGGGTAACTCAACTTACCGGATGGTCTGCGTAAATTTATGTTGTCGAATTCTGTCACCAAATTTCTTTGCCTACAGGACGAAATCTGTCCCTTCCAAAACATCTCAACGTTGCCGCTTCTGATGAGCAGAAATAAGGCCTCTGATTTTCAAAGAAAACCACTCATCCATCTACCATAGTTGACTGAACAGATTCTCAGAAATTTTTGTTCTTAGCATGTGTCTGTTTTGTTTCTAGCGCTGCTATGACTTAGACGTCCTGCGAGTTGTGACTAAGAGACCAATCTAGCAGGATTACATAAGTGATCTCAAAATTGTCCTAAACTGCTTCGAAAACTTTCTGTATGTTCCAGAGGGAGAAAGTAATGGTCAAAGAATCTAGAGGTGAGGATTTGGGTTGACCGAACTCTTAAAGCAGGCACCTTAAGATATGACGTTACCGAACCAACCTTGCTGTTATAAGGAGTTGTATAGTTATGCTGCCTGATAGGTTCCGTCCTTGTTTGGGATCAAATGGGACCATCGTTTCGAATATGGACCCTGCTCCTTCTTATTGCGTAGCGGTCCCAGTCATCGTCGGTCAAGTTATGTCACAGTGGCACAGTCGCCCACATGTCAACAACTTCCTCCAAATTATAGCTAATTCGTAGAGCAAACAAATAAATTTAATCTACGTCCCATAGAGCGTGCAGATTTTCCAGGTTTCGAACTGAGACTAGACTGAACTGAAACTCAAGCCAGACGCACACATTGGAATCACATGACGTTCACTTACCTATGGTCAGTTTGAACAGATTTCTTGGCGTAGGGTGACTAAAATGCGACTTGCTTCATTGGTCAGCTGAATGGTGGACTATACTCTCTTCACGCGCACGTACGTCTTTCTGAAACATTTGGTATAATAACCCCTGGGGTTTGGATGATACATTTTGTAGTTAACATTTTTGCTACTCATATACGCATGAATAGTATACTGAATGTAAGTTTTTTCTAGCTGCTGGGCCGGACCACTTACCGATGGCATGGAACAGGAAACCGCGACCAGAAGTAGCAACTAGGAGGCCTGGCTGCAGCCATGACAACGATTCACCTAAGGTAGACGCTTTACAGTGCTATAACATGCTGCCAAGTACACTAAATTCTGCTTAGCGATGAATGTTAGTCCATTACGGTAAGTTAATTTTCATTTGCATTGCTAAAAGTGGGTTACATATATCGTTCTCGGTTCCATACACCTCACAGTCTCAGCTACAAAATGATTAACAACCCGGTCTGATGAACGTCTCCAACTGGAAAGATTTCAAATTATTTATCAGTTAGTACAATGTGTTTTGCGCATTGAATTCGATACTGTTTTGAAGGGTCTGGTATCCCGCTACTGCGACTTGTCACATCCCACTTAAAACATCTTCAATCAATTGTCATCCGCCACGTAACAACATACGTCTCATTACAACTGAGTAGTTTAGTCCATCGTGAAACATTTATATTCAGATTGTTGCTCAACGTTAGCTGGAGTGCGAGTATCAGTTTAAAAAAATTCAAAGTGCGCGCCAGGATCAAATTAAGTAAATCTGGGAGTAACTTCCCTTTCAGTTAAAGAACAGTAGGTTTGTGGACTAACAGATGTCTAACTTATCCGGTTTCAAAATGTATATCATGAGGACAAAAACCCAGTGGGTAAAGTTTGCTTCTTTGTTGGAATGTCAGGGTGATTTCAATATCAAATATACATATATGTGTACTTATATACATATATACATATAGTCCTAAACGTTGCAACTGAAAACGGTTTCGCAAAATGGTTACCAGTCAGTGGAAAACTCACTTGTTAAAGCAATCAGATACGTGTGTAAACAACAGCAGGTCAAACAAAAACCGTTCACATAAGTTTTAATGGATGAGCAATGATATGTGTAGGTACATTCTCTAATTGCTCAACGCATAGAGCAAAAGTCGAAATAAACGCAAACATAGGACCAAATTTCTACAAACAAACCAAACGTGGTTCAACAAATCCAACATTTGACATTGCACCAAACATACAACGACAAAAAAACCAAACAAACTTCAGAAAATTCAGCAGACGTTGATGGAGGTTCTGGATCTCAGATCAGAGCACGACCTGTTGCTAGTAGTCGTGAATGGAACACTTTCGGTCATCTGTTTTTAAATTGCTGAATCGACCTTGAAACACACAACGTGCTTTGACCGTGTGAATGGAGGTGTTCGTAAGAGACGCTAAACGAGGTGCAATTACAACGGCCAGCGGTAACAAATGATATATGTCAACTGCATACACTGTGGATTAGAGCCCTAAAGCAATTGATTCTGAAGTTGGGTCCGATCTTATGTGATCGGCTTGTGGAGCGAACAAACTAAATTACATGGCCGCAACTAAGATCCCCAAGCAAACGACACGGTAGTTGGCTTTTGCAGGTGAGGGTGAAAGTTTAATCCAACCTTTCTGAGGCCCCTGCTTTAAGCTGGAACGGAAGAACAACACGCTTAAAAGTTCCGGTAGGATATGAGCTTTAATAAGAGAAATTCTTTAGTCAGAGTTAGTGATTGTGGTTGAAATTCGCCCCAAGAGTTCCTTCGCTGCTTTAATGAAAATATTCTTCTCAACCATTCACGCATCCCAATTCCTCGTGAGCGGACTTCAAAAGCGATTTGACCTGAATAAACATTTACTGTTAACGAGCTCCGATTGTTGGTATAGGGCAACATTTGATAAATCGTCATGCTAAATCTTGCCCGGTCGCATCACTTTTCTTGTAAGGAATGTCACACTGCGTTCGAAGTTACTTTTCAGTAAGTTGACCCAAGAGGTTAGCAAACCATACAGCAAACTTACTTGAACGGAACACCTAAGGAACGCCCAGTTAATATTCGTTATTCTGTTGCATAGTGCATACTGTTAAGCGAAAATCGGATTTACTTTAGCAAGAAAAACAATGGATGAGTACCGTCAGAACAGTAGTAACGGAAACTGTGAGATTGTGCATTCATGGTTATTCAAAGCTACCTACCAACCAAAGACGACTGTACAACTGCCAAGCGGACATGATAAGGTCAGATTTGATCGAGAAGACAGTAGCACGGCATGCAATGACAACCAAGTTCAGGTCTGTGAGGTTACGTTTAAGTAAACGCATTTAGGATGTGCGGTTTAGCACTAGCTCTCGTAATGTTGGTTTGCAGTGTTTTCAAGACAGTGTGCGCGTACAGTGAACTGGACATACAAGGAATCGTTACTTATCAGAAATATTGATTTTCGGTTGTTCCCATTAAATAACCGATTCCGCTTGTTAGCTTTTGAAGACCTGGAGAGAATTTCAAAAGGCGTTGATTCGGTGAGTTATAACTGTTGCATTTTCATAGACTTTCCAGTCAGCCTCTTTCGAAAAGAAGCACTAGACTCGAGTTTCGCTCTCACTAGAGCTCGTCATATTCTTGCCACAGCCGGGGTTTGAACTCCGGCCACGCGTTCATGAGGCAACCTTGTTGACCACTGTGCCACTGACTTCACATTAGGCACGACCAAATTATCAAATGTGAACGCTCAACCACTCTCGCTTGTGAGCACTGATCAGGTTGCCCGATCGTCTCGAGAGGAGACACAGTAACTGTCACGTTAACCCCAATCGATAAACTCTTAACTATGACCTCTATCCAGGTTGAAATCACAGAAATCATTAACTTGGATGATATTTTTTATCACTGATGAGTGGTAATGGATTTTGTTTTTCACATAAGTTGACTACTGAAATGTCTATGGTAATGCGAGAGTTGCGGTCAACTGTAGGTAATGTTCGATTTTTACATGGGTAAAATTTCTAAAACTTACATCACATACTTGTGGTGTCGTATTATTGAACTGAAGTTGTATTTCTGAACAAGTATTTTCAGACAGTTACTGTGTCTACTCTCGAGGCGATCAAGCAATCAGAGCGTTACCCACAGACAAATATGTCTAAGCGTTCACATATGATGTTTCAATCGTGCTTAGTGTGAGGTCGATGTTGCATTGGTCCACACGGTTGCCTCATAAAAGCGTGACCGGAGTTCTAGACCCGGTGATGGCAAGGATATACACTACTGACGATCTCCAGCGAGAGAGAAACTCGAGTCTAGTGCTTCTTTTTCAAGAGACCGACTGGAAAGTCTACTGGAACGCTATAGGTGCGACCAATTGTAGGTGATGTTCAATTTGGGTAAGAACCAAAATCCCCTATTGTTGTGAACCGAGAAGGCGGATGGCACAGAGATTGTTCATTTGGGAAACCAATACACGACTCAAGCGTCTCAACGGGAATACGAACAGAAACACTCATTTGCACACCACACTAATCTGAGGATGCTCCGGTCGCTTTGGACACCATGTCTCAGTTCTGTCATGTGGCGAAAGCCATTCCACGTGATGCTGCCCTCCAATGATCCTTCCCGTATTTCTCCCGTATTTGTCCCGCATTCATATCGATCCATGCTGCTACTGAATAGTTGTGTAAGTCGTATGGTGCTACCGTCTATCCTCACTACATTATTACTCATTATTAATCACGACTGATTGACTGTTTACATAGACATACATCTATATTGAGAAAATAAACGGAAAATTTCTAGTCGACGAATTTTACACATATGAATACGTGTTTATGGTTTGACAAAAGGAAAAACAGCTACGTCCTGTCCCCATTAATTGCAACCACAAGCGCTATATAACTGACATATGTGGTCCGATTAGACTCTGGTAACACAATATGATTTTGCGTATCTCAACCTCAAATTTACTGTTGAAGCAAAAGAAAACAGCCTTTCTACGATGGAAGGCTTCACTGTCGAACGAATGAGTCTGTTCAACAATACATCTGCGGAAACAAACACGAGCCTTCACAGCTTTGTTCCTCCTAATTGTAAGGGAATCTCGGCCGGCTGCTTGAGAGCCAAACCACAAAAAATGTGTAAGTTTGGTACCGTATGTTACGAATTACGTTCAACGGATGCCCAGTCAAAATGAATGTACCCAAATAAGTATTCTAAGACAATTTATGACATCTTCCAAACAGTGGGGAAAAACATCTATCTTTGCTCGTCTATAGTACAAGGGAGAAGTGGACAACGTGATTATCAGCCACTGACGTTCGGATGCAGTTGAGACTGCTTACTCTGAGATACGAGTGATTGCATTTCCTAAAACTTATTCTGCATCGATGTTTGCATAAGGAATAACGCGTCCAGGTTTCTCTCGAATTTTTATATTCGTTGCAACATGTAGGTTACACTAGGTGAACCGCAAAGGAGTAATCGAAAAATTTAGTAGGCACCCTCAAAAACGTGATTGAAATGGTTGGAAAAGCTCATCACACAATGAGATGAACACTGAAAACGGAGCAATCTCATTGAATTCTTGAAACTGTGGAAAGGTTTACATTAACTATGTAGTTATCGAGTGTTCACGGCATACAACCAAGACATGAATGGGTCAGAAAAACTGGGGATGCACGTTATGTCCGAGTCATGACCCTTCTGTTTCCCCAGCACATTCACTGACACTTGCTGGTTTGACTTGGTTAAGAAACCTGTTGGTATAAGCCTTCAAACTGCCTGAGACTTTAGTGCAGTTTTCGGTTCAATTCTCTGCTCCATTGTTATCTGTTTAGTGTATGATATTGAAAAAAAACACAGATTTTTGTCCTGTCATCTTACAATGACATCCGTTAACGCTCCTGCTCCTTTCCAGTAGACTGGAATCGGTCCAACTGAGTGTGGTAATCATTCATCTAGTTTAACGATCACTAAGCATGTTCTATGCACCTGGAATTGACTGAAAACAGGCGAATACAAAGTTGACTTCATGAATTCTATGGGAATATAGTGAAACTACTTACTGCCTCTATACACATATCGGGATTTAATTTACTGGGGGAATGAAAAAAGTGGTCATGCTTTGCACATTTACCGATCAGTTCCGATTTAACGCAGAACTCTAACGGCAGAAAAATGGAAGGAAACAGTGCGTACGCTTTCTGGAACGCTGATCGCAGGTGTATGTGTGGCCAGACTAGAGAGCTGAACTGCATCATGTCGTCAGCTGTTGCAAGTTTTACAAGCTCTTCATGGGTGACACTCTATCTGCCTCCAAACATTGATGACTATGTCCGCGTTAGCTACTGTCAGTAATGCACATCCTAGTACAAAGCTCGCTGTCATAATGAAACGCAGACCGGGTTGGTCATTTCAAAGGCCAGTCGATCAAACCATGACATAAATGGATCATTACACGCATTTACACACTTTATTCCTTCTGAAGCACAAACGGAGCAGTTATTTGGATAACTGAAGTCGTAACAAGACGTTGCAAACTGGGACGCTGTATAATCCTGACAAAGGCCATCCAAAAATGATGAAGTTTTGGCATTACATTTTGCTCATAAAGTTATGTTACTCTCAACTCATTGGTTAACATGTAAAATACGTGCTACATTTGGTGGAGACATTCTTCAGATGACTACTAAACGCCTTCCACTGTACAACTGTCCCATTTGGAATAGAGGAAGCTTGATGTCAGCAGAGGAGAAAAATGCCGTCTGCTGTTCACTGTTATCAGCTGGTCAAAGGTACGAATCATGAAACACTATGTTACTGATACAAAAAAACTGAAGAGGAAGCTAAGTTATGTGGCTCTCAAAAGGGCTGTTTTACAGTCAACTTCTGTTCAGCAACAGTTGTACATCAGAGTAAGTATTCAGATTTTCTGCCATTTTCCATACATTTGTTGGCTAGATGCTTCGTAGTACGATGTACTTTACTTGCTGTCATATTAACAGCAATTTTGGTTAAGAAATGGGGCCGTGGAGTGTAAATTATGGAATTCAATCGAGTTCATAACAAAAACCGAAGGACCTAAGCTAGGGACGTTGAAGGCTGCTAAACTGACTCGTCCCAAAGATGTATCGATGCGGATATGTACTGTCTAACCACTTGAGGGGATGCTCCATTTTACTCGAAATAGGTTCTATTTCGCCGTTCAAATTTTAATCTTTGTAAACATTGATATAGCTTGAAAGAACTTTCAAACAGGTTGAATCACTCATCTTTTCATCGAGGAAGTAGGACCAAGTAAGCATAATGCTGTGCATTCCGGTTCACATGCCTACTTTAGCGTCAAAACTGAAGCAATAACATTAGAATGAATGAGTTTTACAACAGTACAATAATCTTGATTTCGTCAGTTGATCCCACCATAAAATGCTTCTCCATCGTCGAAGAATATGCTTACCACCGGTGATGGTTGCTGAGTAATTCTAACTTGAAACCGTTTGGAAAGCTGTATGTTCTTCTGTCAGCCACTTTCAATATTAACGACGGCATAGAATAAACAACGCGGATGGAATTCTAGACAAGCGAATGCTCACTGAATAGACAGCCTACTAGTATGCGGTTGCTAGGCGTGTTTGACAGCACAGTTGGCAACATCTCTCTTCAAATATCTATAGCCATTCACTTCCAGTTTGATGAACGCTGTCGCCTAGTCCCGGGGCTTGTATCAGAGAAGCGTCCTCTAACTTTCGGCACCGTTGCCACAGAGGATTTCCCGTTCTGTGATTGGCAAAACTTGAGCTAATCACACGCGCTCAACAGGCTGAAAAAAATTAGGATTCAATAGGGAAAACTCCGCTATATTAACGTCTGTAAACTCCGTCATTCTTAGAATGTGCAAAGCCCACAAGCTTTCTGAAGCCGTGAACCATCCAAGGATAAACAGTGCACAACATACGATGACCGATCAACCCACTGGACCTTACATACATAAGAAGATCCACCGAATCTCATGTGCACATATTGTACCGATTGATCTGAGGACAAACACTAGACATGATAACCACATTTGAAAGTAGTCATATTTATCCGAACTCAGTGCGGTGGTGCGAAAAACAAAGTACGTTTCCATTAGTTGGGAGCATCCGATTCGGATCAGCTTGTGGCAGTGACCTAATCCAAACGACGCCTGTGCTTAAACAAAAGCGGAATTGGCTGGCGCCGCACCACTCGACGGTCAACCCACACACCACATATCCAAAGTAGACCCGAAGGAATGAAAACGGTAGATATACGAGTGAGGTCCATGTGCGCAGACGACCAGCGCTGTTCGGCCAGTTGATTACCTAGACAGAAAGGTTGTAGTGAAAGAATTAAACAGAGAAGAAAGATAATAAAAATGCAATACCAGAAAAGTCAGAGAAGACGGTCGGATCATACGACTTACACAACTATTCAGTAGCAGCATGGATCGAAATGATCGCGTGAGAAATACGGGGGAAATACGGGAAGGATCATTGGAGGGCAGCATCACGTGGAATGGCTTTCGCCACATGACAGAACTGAGACATGGTGTCCAAAGCGACCGGAGCATCCTCAGATCAGTGTGGTGTGCAACTGAGTGTCTCTGTTCGTATTACCGTTGAGACGCTTAAGTCGTGTATTGGTTTTCCAAATGAACAACCTCTGTGCCATCCGTCTTCTCGGTTCACAACAATCGGTGCCGTGACCGGGACACGAGGATGAAAATCCCGTGACCACAGCCGTTTGAGGACAAGGATGTTCGGAGTTTCCTGGAGGACTTCGAAGACGTGGCGGAGGCGATCGGAGTGAAGGCGGGCCGGGCGAAGCTGGCGGCCCTGCGGATGCTGCTCAAGGGCAGGGCGAAGGCGGTTCTGGATACGGCGCGAAGGGGCCCTGCGAAGCTGGAGTGGGCCGCCACGAAGGAGGCGCTGATCGCCATGTTCGACAGCCCCGCCGATTGCCAGGAGGAAATGAGGCGGTTCAAGGGCGCCCGGCTTGAACCAGGAGGCGACGCTCTGGTCTATGCCATGTCCCTGCGGGCAGCGGTGTCAAGATCCCTGCCGTATTTGGACCAGGATCCAGAGCAATGTTTGCTGACGGAACAGTTCTTGGACGGAATACCACCAATTGTCCGGTATCGGCTCAGGGTTGCTCTCATCGCACATCCCATGACGCTGGAACAGTTGGCCGATGCAGCTCGACAATTGCTGACAGAAGATGCCGCAACAGCCAACGAGGTGGGGGCAGGCAAACCGAGTGACCCGAATGACCTTCGAAGCGCAGTGGAAAAGTTGACTCCGGAAGTGGCGGCTTTGAAGATGAAAAAGGAGGAGAACCGTGGCGATATCTGTTACGGATGTGGAAGGCGAGGACACTGGCGAAGATTTTGTTCACTCGGCAAGAAAGGGTCGTACTTTAACAAGCGTTTCTTCCATTGTTCTTTGTTTGGGAAGGGGGATCCCGTAATAGGAGCGGTTGGTAAGACAGCAGTTCAGGCTAGGTTAGAAGTCAATGGTAGCTCGGAGTACTGTTTGATTGACGCTGTGGCCACGATTTCATTGACTGGGCCGAGGACAGGAAGATTGTGCAGCCGTGTGCGATGGTAGTGCGAACGGTCGGTGGGTTCACCATCAACGTTGATGGTCTTGCAAAATAACATGTCCGAATCGTTCGTCATTGCCCCTGACGCACGTCAGACTATCTTGATGGCGGATTTTCTTGACCGCGTTGAGGCCGTAATTGGTTTGAAGCATGATAACCTGGTAACGAAATATGGGGTCGTTCTACTAGTGGAAAAGCGCAAAACCCAGTTTGGACGGATTGAAGTGAACGCACCCAGAGCAATGCCACCTTGTGACAATCAGTTACTGAATGAAGTGATAGGCAAATTTCAGGAATTGTTCACTACGGATCAAGACCTGTAGTGCTGTTGTGACTGGGTTGGACACGAAATCCCCATCGAGTCAAGGCGATTTCGGCCATTCGACCCCCGAAGAATTCCGATGCACTTGCAGCCGGAAATTGAACGACAAGTGAAGGACATGCTGAAGGAAGAACTCATCGAGGAGGTGCATAGCCCGTTCAATTCTCCTGTCTTGCTGGTAAAGAAGCCTAATGGTAAATTTCGATTCTCTGTCGAATTCAGGCGGCTGAACGAGATACTGATCAATAAAGTCGTAACAGTCCTGTCGGTGGTGGAGATTTTTGACAAGCTGCAGATCACCCGGGTGTTTACAGTGTTGGACTTACGGTCCGGATATTGACAGGTCCCAATCAAATAATCGGACCGAGATAAAACAGCGTTCACAAACGGCGAAAAGCAATACCGCTTCAAACGGATGCCGTTCGGACTCAAGCGCCCCCTTCACGTTCAGACGGCTAATTCCTGAAATTTGCCTATCACTTCATTCAGTAACTGATTGTCACAAGGTGGCATTGCTCTGGGTGCGTTCACTTCAATCCGTCCAAACTGGGTTTTGCGCTTTTCCACTAGTAGAACGACCCCATATTTCGTTACCAGGTTATCATGCTTCAAACCAATTACGGCCTCAACGCGGTCAAGAAAATCCGCCATCAAGATAGTCTGACGTGCGTCAGGGGCAATGACGAACGATTCGGACATGTTATTTTGCAAGACCATCAACGTTGATGGTGAACCCACCGACCGTTCGCACTACCATCGCACACGGCTGCACAATCTTCCTGTCCTCGGCCCAGTCAATGAAATCGTGGCCACAGCGTCAATCAAACAGTACTCCGAGCTACCATTGACTTCTAACCTAGCCTGAACTGCTGTCTTACCAACCGCTCCTATTACGGGATCCCCCTTCCCAAACAAAGAACAATGGAAGAAACGCTTGTTAAAGTACGACCCTTTCTTGCCGAGTGAACAAAATCTTCGCCAGTGTCCTCGCCTTCCACATCCGTAACAGATATCGCCACGGTTCTCCTCCTTTTTCATCTTCAAAGCCGCCACTTCCGGAGTCAACTTTTCCACTGCGCTTCGAAGGTCATTCGGGTCACTCGGTTTGCCTGCCCCCACCTCGTTGGCTGTTGCGGCATCTTCTGTCAGCAATTGTCGAGCTGCATCGGCCAACTGTTCCAGCGTCATGGGATGTGCGATGAGAGCAACCCTGAGCCGATACCGGACAATTGGTGGTATTCCGTCCAAGAACTGTTCCGTCAGCAAACATTGCTCTGGATCCTGGTCCAAATACGGCAGGGATCTTGACACCGCTGCCCGCAGGGACATGGCATAGACCAGAGCGTCGCCTCCTGGTTCAAGCCGGGCGCCCTTGAACCGCCTCATTTCCTCCTGGCAATCGGCGGGGCTGTCGAACATGGCGATCAGCGCCTCCTTCGTGGCGGCCCACTCCAGCTTCGCAGGGCCCCTTCGCGCCGTATCCAGAACCGCCTTCGCCCTGCCCTTGAGCAGCATCCGCAGGGCCGCCAGCTTCGCCCGGCCCGCCTTCACTCCGATCGCCTCCGCCACGTCTTCGAAGTCCTCCAGGAAACTCCGAACATCCTTGTCCTCAAACGGCTGTGGTCACGGGATTTTCATCCTCGTGTCCCGGTCACGGCACCGATTGTTGTGAACCGAGAAGACGGATGGCACAGAGGTTGTTCATTTGGAAAACCAATACACGACTTAAGCGTCTCAACGGTAATACGAACAGAGACACTCAGTTGCACACCACACTGATCTGAGGATGCTCCGGTCGCTTTGGACACCATGTCTCAGTTCTGTCATGTGGCGAAAGCCATTCCACGTGATGCTGCCCTCCAATGATCCTTCCCGTATTTCCCCCGTATTTCTCACGCGATCATTTCGATCCATGCTGCTACTGAATAGTTGTGTAAGTCGTATGGTCCGACCGTCTTCCCTCACTACATTAGAGAAGGAAAAAATGAAAAACGAAATAGTTTTTGAATTATGAAATGAACGCTCTCTGCTTTAATCATACTGTTCTCCAACAAAGCTGTAGAAGAAAACGGGTAGAAGACATCGCATACCCGATATTTCGATGAGAGGACCGGATTCGTTGCCATAAACTATGGTTTTGGCCGATGCAAGCTCTGACGGAAACACAGTGGATATGCTGAAATGACCTAACTGAGCCTAACCTAATCATGGTCTCTTTGCTGACGGTCCACTATGGGTACGTTGGTGACCTACTAACCCCAAACGTCCAACGCATTCGCGGGCGCAGACATGGCAAAATCATGTGGTCACGTTACCATGACCTATGGCACCAATGGTTCTCTTGCATACTTCGCGCTTTCGTTCACGGTCGCGCGATTACCACTCACTGAACTTGTGGACGCCCGTCCGAATTGTATTTTTCCAGGCTGTGCGGTTCAATACCAGATCTTCCCAACGTCTGAAATCTATGGTGCAACTTAAGAGACTCACTTACACACCACCTTCGTATCCACGCTTTGCACCAACAGGATTTCGCTTACCCGATTTCACTTGCCCATACAACAGCTCCTTCGGAATACAGTCATTGCTTATTCGTCAGACGTGACCCAGCCAACGGGACTGATTCAGCATCCACAGGGCTTCCATTCCGTCCATGTCCACTCGCCGTAGTACCTCAGTGTCCGGAGCCATGCCCGACCAGCGAATATTCAAGATGCACCCCAGACATTGCACATGAAAGCGGCTAAAGTAGCGCAAGTTCCGCTGATATAATGTCCACTCCTCATTGCCGTACAGCAATATAGACAGCACCACTGAGCGGTAGACACACAGCTTGGTGACCATCTTCAGGAAGTCCGAAAGCAGCACTGGCTTTCTCCACACGCGCTCTCAGCTCGCGGTCTACGAACAAACTTGTTGATAAATTGCTACCCAAGTAGCAAAAATTCGCGCAGCAATCGACAACGTCTCCATCGATGCGGATTTGGGGATAAAGGCGCCGTGACATTATCTTTACCCGGAGAAGGCTGTGTTGATATTCAATCAAAACTTAAATGCTGCGGACGCGAATGCCGTCGCCAGGCTTTGAAGTTTTTCTCCACTGTGTGCCAACAATGCGCTATCATCTGCAAACAGAAAGCATACGCGCCGTTGAGGTAAGTAACCGGGTTGGGGTGCCGAAACGTCGGATGTTCAACAGGTACCCAACCGTTCAGCACTCCACTTCAATGCCGTACTCCACAGAGTCTTGAAAAGCCACTGTCATCACGTCAATCAAATATAAGCTAAATAGGGTTGGGGCTAGTACACAACCCTGCTTCATGCCAATGAAAATGTCAAAGTCCTCAGAGGTAGATCCACACGATTGTACCTTCGCCGTCATGCCCACATGCAACATACTGGTCGTAGTGACGGACCTGGACATCCAAATTGAACAAGCACCATCCACAACGCCTTGCGGCTCACAGAGTCAAAGGCCTTGGTAAAGTCCACAAACATGGCATACAGAGGCTGCTTTCACTTCCGGTATTTCTCTTGAAGCTATCTAGCAGCAAACACCAGATCGATCGTACTGCGACTCGCCCGGTTCAGAAGAATTCTGGCAAACATCTTGCCTACACAGTTTAGCCGAAGCAGGGCACGGCCCAGCACCGGTCCGCCATTCTTCAGCATCTAACCTAGCAGACCATTCTCGTCTGCAGCCTTACCGCTGGGCAGTTGACCAATAGATCCCTGCAACCCTAGCAAATCCGAGGAGAGAGCAAGTGGAGTTTTGATGGCCTATTGCGGCAGGCTGTTCATGATTGCCCAAACAGTGGTATCAGGGTGGTTTAATAGGTTACCAAAGTGTTTGCGCCACACTTCCACGATGCTGTCTGGCTGAGTGCATGAACAGCCAATATCCACGTCTACTAGTGCTTTGGTAGACTGGACAGATGGACCGAAGATCGCCTTAAGCGAACTGTAAAACTCCTTGTGTTGTTGGCGATTGGCGTAGCCCTAAATCCACTCACCCTGATTAATCCACCAGTTGTCCTCGATTCTGCAAACACTCTCGCCCAGTTGATGGCAAACACTCCGGAACGTGGCCTTCTTTCCTACATTGTCTGGGTCCATCGTGGAAGTGGCAAATGTGGCATTCTCCCCTCGTACCAAGCTGGAGATAACTGCGTTGTTGTCACCGAACCAGTCTGGGAGTTTCTTACGCTTCAAACCAATTGTCTCGGTGGCTGCTGCCGTGATCTGTTCTTTGAGTTTTTGCCATATACCGTCGGGAGTAGTGGATACGGGGGCTTCGGCCAGACGGGCGGCAGTGGCACGCTGAGAAGCAGCCTTCGCCTCACAGTTCTCCAGTCGTTTTTATCCAGCTTTTGCCGTTGTCCGAAAGAACTGCAATAAACAGACTCTTGTACAGGGATAAGCAACTTGTTCCTGACCAGTACTACATTCACCACCGCAATACACCCGCGTGATACATACTTCACGAATGTCGCGCTGCCGCACAATCACGTAGTCAAGCAAATGGTAATGACCGCTTCGTGGATAGGTCCACGTCGTGGTGTCGCTCGCATCCAGCTGGAATCGTGTATTCGCGACAGCCAGTTAGTGAGTAGCACACAAGTGGGGCAGATGATCGCCGTTCTCGTTGACTGAATCGATATCGTAGGGTACGAGTACTCCCGGTCAGGCTACTAACTCGCGCCTGACTCGAGTGTTCAAGTCAACCGGAACAGACAGTCGGTCACTCACCAGCGCCGACCGGATCGTGACGGACAGCTGATCATAGGACTGGTCATTTGTGTCATCAATGTGACACAGTTGAAACGTAAACACTAACAGATATAGCACATTCACCTCGACCGAGTCGCGGGCGCATGGACAAGATTCGAGGCTTGATGCCGTGCGGTTCGCCTATCTTCAAAACTATTATGTGATTAACGATTGTGTGAAAGACTCCGTGCTCTCGAATGCCGTCTGCTGGGTAACCTAGCCAGTGGAGGGTGTACCCGACATCTATTCTTTGCCAATTATCTTGGTCTTCAAGCCTTATCTCACTCAAGGCTGTTACGCCGATTCCCTAGCGAAGCAGTCCCCATCGCGATCAGTGTGATGCATCGTTCCGGCCGTCCTGTGATGCCGCATCGATCCAGTAACGTTCGCACATTCCGTGTCCCAATGGAAAACGTCTTAAGTCCCCGGGCCTGTCTCAGGTTGGTTTCCGGGGTACTGGGACTTGGGTTAGCATTACCTGCCCGAGGTTACATGTTAGAGGGGTAGTATAATGGTGAGTGTCTGGGAGTAGCATATTTTCGCTTATCCAGCCTGCCGTGTGCAGCAGTAGGGCGACACGGTTTATCCTGCGCGACGGCCGATACAGCATGGTATTAGGCTGTGGTATGATGGTTTATGTGGGCTAGGGATACCGTCAAGACGCACAGGTCTAGACAGCAGAGCGATTAGGATTGTTACCCGAAGCCTGTGGCTCCAAAGCCTATACCGTAAGGCAGCAGGTGATACACACACACACGGTTGGCGGCATCCGATACGGATTTGCCTGTCACAGTGACCGAAGCCAAAGGACGCCTGCGTTTAACAGTCACCACAATTGACTTGCGCCGCATCAATTGCAGTTCCACCCACACACCACATATCCAGTGTAAACCAGAAGGATTAAGACTGGGAGGTGTGCCAGTGGGGTCCTTGTGTCCAGCCGGCCAATGCTGGT